>JAAXCT010000896.1:0-296890 GCA_012490785.1 Eragrostis nindensis | reverse complement strand
AACGAATACCTGCATATTTATTTAGAACTAACCTATTTCCAGATGTCCCCTATAAATCTTTGTGAATGCAGGAAATAGGTAGTAAATAAGGAAAGAGTACACTTCTACGAAAGGCTACACTGGGCCCACATTTTCCCGAAAATTTTCCGGCCCAGAATAAACAAGAAATGGCCCAAAACTCAAGAAACATATCAATGGAATTTTCAAGCACATATGTGCCAAGAAGTGGAGAGCCAGGGGAGCATGCCCGAGGAGGGCCGAGCCCAGGGTCGGCCGACCCCTGGGAAAGGCCTCTGGCCCACCCCCTTGGTCGGTTGGCTGGTGGCGGCAAAAGGAGGTCGGTGGGAGGCTGCTTGGCGCCCAGAAGCTCACCAGAAACCTTCCAAAGATGGCCTCCTCCACCACTATATAAGGAGGGGTACCCCCCACTCCTTCAAGCATCAATCATTCACTCATTCGTTCAAGCCACACATACACTCCACTCACACTTGTAGCCCTAGTTTGGTAGAAGTAGAGGAGAAAGCCCTAGTCCCAAGTCTCCTAGAGAATTGGGGTATTTTCCTTGTACTCTTTTCCTCATTTTGTGAGACTTTATTCTAATTCATGGATATGTGTATTTCATATAAAGTTCTATTTAATTGTTCTTGTATGATCATCGTTCGTTCATCATGTTCATGTTCATGTTCTTATCGTTCATCGTTCTTAGCATGTTCATGTTCATCTGCGATCGAGTTCATCACAAGTATTAGGTTTGATCCTCGCTTGTATCATAATCGTTTTGTATTAAGTTTAGGCTATAAGTGCTTTGTTAAGGGTTCAGTGTTCTACCCGAATGCTCCGGTTATGGCTAGGATAGCCGGAGTACTGTCCAATAGCTTAAGCGCGATGCTTAGGTTATTAGGCAGCGCTGGATACTGCGTGTCAGACGGTGGGGGTAGCCGGTGGGTAGTGACAGCCCTGCTGTGCCGACGTATGTCTTGTGTACTCCCCCTCCCTTTGCCACGATATCGTAGGGCTCTTGGCGGATATCGCCTGTGTATACAGGGGCAAGTCCGTGCTCCCCGAGCCTTAACACGAGTAACCTAGGCTGTGCAGGCGGTTGTGTGTATGCGTAGGCTAGGCCTGTATGTGGAGTGCATAACTGTATAAGGTGGGATTAGGCTAGATACCTTCTTGTACCATGCTTAGGGCTGTATCTTAGAGTAGTGGTTTGAGAGTGGATTGATCACACTACCTTTATATTATTTCCTCCTGTTTGAGCCTTAGTCCGTCAGTCAAAGCTGTGTTTGTATCCATGTGTCACGACTCTGCCCCGTCTTCCTTTGGGCTAAATATAAATATGATACCTTGGAATACTCTCGGGTGAAATGCTGCAATGGATTTATCCGTGCGCTTGCGGATCTTTCAACCTTTATTTATAAAGGTGCACTTGTTAAGTATTTCTGACACCAGTTGTCAGTGGTGCTTTTCTTGTGTGACTTAGCAAGTGTCAACAGACGCGTGCATCATACATCGTATCATGCACCGGCTTTTGACAGGCTGTGTGGGCCGTCTGACCTGCCGCGACTTCGTATCCCTGCTTGCATCTGTAGAAATCCTGCACATAGATGTGATGTCATTATTTCAACAATTTCAAGTGACAAAAGATGTATTGAACAATGTAATGCAAGGATGACTTACCCAGTACTCGCCCAACACACGGTGCGCCCTGTTCGAGAATGTCCTGGTATCCCAATCATTACCTGAGTCAGGGGCGGCGTAGTATTGCTCCCACGTCGTCACCGGCTGAAGTTGGCTGGCAATCATCTACAGTCCTGGGTGGTGTAGCTTGCAGAGAAGCCCGAGGATGCCATTGAGAAGGCGTTTGTGCACACCTCCACTGACGATCACAAAGTTCCTGCATAGGTGAGTAAGACGAGTTATTAGTTTTAATTGGTATTTCGAACATTGCTGTAATACAAAAGGTAGTGGTGACACTAGAGTTTGTTACCTTCTCCTGTTGGACCGAAGAATCGACCGACTCTTGAAAGGTATGGGTCAGTGCGAGAGCTGCATGGGGCCTCATAACCAAACTTGGGGCCCCTCCTCGTCCCCGTCCCCCTCCCCGTCCTCTGAGTCCTCTGAGTCCTCCCCCTCCTGCGAGGAGTCCCCCCCCCCCCCCCCCCCGTCCTACTGCTGCTCCTCCTGACTAGAGTCCTACTGCTGCTGTGCCATCTCATCCTCCCCTGCCGCCTCATACGAATAGGACGAGGAGGCGACATGCGAGGGTGCCACCCTCCGGCAAGCCCCCCTCCCCCCGTGCCTCCCTCGAGGTGTGCCAGAGGACTTAGCTGTCGTCCCCTTTCTCTTGCCTCTCCCGGTAGCTCTCCGGGAGGACTCACCCTTTTTGCCGTCTGACTGGCTGAACACCTCCTTCAGTGACCTCATGACCCCGCTTCCCACCATCTTTGATCACCTGCAATTAAAATAATCAGTACATGTATTACAAGTAGCAAAATAAACAAAACGTAATTAAATGACAACATAGAAAATAACTTAAGACGTATTATACATTTATTAGAAATAATCATCATTATCGGGATTGGCTAGATCGTATGTCTCATCATCATCACTATCCCACATGTTGGCATAATCAACGCCATGGTCCATAGGAGGTTCGTTGTCATCATCACTGTCGTTGCCTAGACGTAATCGCTCAAGTAATTCTAAGTCCATTACATTCTGAACCTCATCTACTTCCATTTCGATCGTGTCGGTTAAGTCTACCACAAAACTCCCTGCTAGCCCATCGTCTTGGAAGAACTCTCCGTCATCTGTGTTTTGGTCTATGTTGTAATCTTCATTGTTTGGGACCGTTAGTTTACCGTGTGGCGATACCTTGTACACAACATCCCAACTCTAAAGACGGGCATCGGTTTGGCATGGTTAAGAGAGATATTAGACTTGTGTGGCTTTCTGAGCCACAATATAGACATCATCTCTTGAGTACACAGAGTCTTGTCCGATCTCGACTAGGCCAAGACCGGGGGTCCGTCTCACAGCTTTTGAATCAAACCAATGACATTTGAATATGACAGGTTTAAGAGGCACGGAACCATAAAACAATGATAGTTCGTATATTTCTTCAACTCTTCCATAGTACTCGAGCCCATCATCTCCCGACATAAGAACACTGGTATTAGTTGTTTTTCGATTGAGCCTACTTTGCTCGTGCCTTGTTGTGTGAAAGCGATATCCATTCACATCATAACCGGCAAATGACTTCACCTGATAGGCGCAGCCATTGGCAAGCTATCTCAACTCGGCACTCATAGACTCATCGGTTTCGGCCTGCAATTTTGAACAGGATAGTTCATCACATTATAGAAGCAGGAATGCAAGATACGATATATGTGCCAACTATATTGGACATTACCTTTTTTTTTTTTTGAACCAAGAAATGAAATCGGGCCTTCCAAATTCCGCACCCTGTTTAAGAAGGGTCTCAACTTTATGCATGGTAGGTGTCCTTGATGGACGCCAGAATTCCTTAACAAAATCCCTAGTCCCTGACACACGACAAATAGATTTTTGCCGTGTGTTTGTGTTTTTGCCATGTGTTTGTGTCTTTGCCATGTGTCTCTCTTTGGACACACGGCAAAAGGGTTGTTTGTTGTGCGCCCGAAATATTACACACGACAAAGAATTAAATACACGGCAAATATTGGTTTTCCCGTAGTGATTGTATTATACCTAACGGGTGTAAAAAAGCCCACTTCTCACGATGCGTCCATGTCCATTGCTATGTTTTCTTCTCAAACTGCTAACAAGGACCTATGCATCTGCGTTCAAAGTATCCTTCGACGTATGCTACCATATATATAATCTGTTTCATAAAGTATATCCTTAGACGTATACTCTTGTATATGTATAACAATATGTCCACCAAGGCCCTGTTGGTTTCAAAGGGAAATGAAGAGGACAGAAGGGGATTTAAATAGATTGATTCCCCCACAAGCGGCCAAAGTACCTCTCAATCCCCTTCAATATTCACCTCAATTCTTTTGAAAAGAGGATTAACCCAAGAAAGCCTTACGGGGCGGTGGTAGCATAGAGATTATTGTGGCGCACAAGGAATAAGGCTTGCACGGTCTTCAAAAGAAAGCACTACTACAAAGCTCTTGAACTTGTAAGAATGAGTATACGACTACACATCACATCAGCGATAGGTCTAGCCCCTTCCTTGACCATAGGCTAGTCCCAATGGACTATTTCATTTTGTTATTTCCAAATATGTCACATAAACAAAAGAGTGTTGATTTGATGAATGAAATGATTCACATGATGTATTGTTTCATTTTCACAGTTTCATGCAAGACACAAGTTGTCTTGGTAACAGTGTTGACATGGTTTCATCTAGATGAAACCACTTCCTTCTTTTTCTTCATTGATTCTTTACCACATCATCCAAATTGCTTACATGACACCATATTTATTGAGAATGAAACCGCTATTAAAAGTAGCCTTATCCACACTCCTGCCCAAGCACCACCATATCTGGTGGTGTAACTGCCTTGACCCTCTTGCTTTGCCTTACTTGAGGAACCATGATCCTTTTATGCAGAGTTATTTTTTTTAACACGGGTCTTAGTCCGCTGAGAACTACAGACAATAATACTTGCATAAATAGATAGTAACGTTTTGGGTGTGGCTGGCGTGGCCTGGCTTGGCGTGGTCGTCATGCGCCAGTGGAGTGGTGCAACACAACTGAGCCGTGGCTCCGGCTGCAGCTAGGCTCCATGGTCGTGGCTCCGAATGCTAGTTAGGAGGTGGGCGAGCTTGTGTGACGCGACCGTGACTTTCTTCCTTTTTTTCTTGTCTTCCACGGGCGTCGATGCCAGTTTGGGCCCACGGCAGGCAGGCGCTCATGTACCCCACACCGTCCAAGGGCAAAACAGTCATTTACCAAGTTGCTATGGTTAGCCGAGAATTTGGTCAGAGTGAAATGCTTATAGGAAGTGTATAAGTTACCAACAAGACAAAATAGTTTTAGTGATCCAGGTAAACTGTAAATTTTTTTTTTAGAAAATAGAATTACATATTCCGAGTTCCAACCTTCCAGATTGTTATATAAATCCAAACGAAACAACATAAAAGAAAAACTTCAGTGTAACAATCACAGTACTAATGTTGGCATGTGTCTTGTATCTATTGAGTTCACTCATCGCTGCTGCAGATCTCATCTCTGATCATCATCGAGGAGGGAATGAGACATGAAGCATCTTGTTGTCTCTTTCTGTCAGTCTTCCCCAACAGAGTGGTAACCAAGAATTATAGATCTGTTCCAAAACCTAGAGCAACCATAAACCTAATTGGTCGTTCAACCCATGCTAAAGTATAATTACTCCAAATAAGTATATGCTAACAATATATAAATACTACTATGATTTAGGAATAATACTAACATAATAGTATAGTAGGAACATTACATAACTACTATGCAAGCATAATAAGCAATCAAGCAAAGTATGCATATCAAATTACACAACTATATAAAAAAATGTATATATTAAATAGAGTAAAGTCTTACAAAAAAAAGGATACAAGAGTCATACCAAGAACTCCAATGAAGACTTGGGAACTAGAGCATGGCTCACTACTATAACCTAACTCCACTAGAACTTGAAACTAAATGAGAGAGCATGCAACCTCTTCTGGTCTGCCTAATGTTGACCCAGTAGTGGTTGAAAATTCGCCTTGTGTAATTCTTGGTGTTTGGGCCTTTTTCCATATTTTCTGGACTAGAAATATTCTGATGATTGTGGGTCCAGTGTAGCTCAGGCTTTTGTGTGCACTTTCTTTATTTTATTACCTATTTCTTACATAGACAAAGTTCTATGTGTACATCAAGAAATAGGTTATTCATAAATAAATATGCAAGTATTCATTGCTAGTCTCCTATGATTTCCAAGATATTTGACAGCTAATTTAGGTCAATAGTGGTCGTCAACAATTCCCTCAAGCTGAACTTTTGCTCGTCTCGAGCAAATAGTGAACTCAGATCTCGGTTGATTAGGAGTTGCTACAATACCAACTCGTTAAATATACCCTGCATACATCAAATCATTCTACTCGAATTTTGAATATGTTAACAGTGTCTACCTTTTCAAACTCATTGGGCAATTCGGCCTTTTTCTTTTATCTTGGGCTGTCGAAGGAATGAATAGTTCATAGAGCACCCATTACTCATCCATTGTACCACAATCTTTCGAGAGGTTTTCAAAGATTTTGAAATTTAAATTCAAAGTTCCTCGGATGATATACTCTCAAGTCGCTCAAAATATGTATGATTCCTCACCAGGCATGATGTTGCCTTTTCATCCTACCTCAACAAAGGTTTATGTGGAGCTCCGGGTTGGGCGAAAATGTAAGGCATTACTTTTATACCACATATAGCTAAGTGAAAAGACCGAACCAATGGAGAAATCAAATCATACAGTCCGATCGAGATGTGCACGTGTATGGAATATTTGGTAGAACTGGATGAATATATTTTTGGAAGACCCTTTAGAAAATGATTTGGCATCTCCCTTCTATGAATTTTTCATGGCTCCTTTTTCTTTCTTTTCTTCTCCTTTTGGGGAGGGCTCATTCAAGTGAGCAATAATTTATTTTCTTTGTTTTTCTTTTTGCAGTCATGATTCTAAGGATGAACTTGGGGAGACGCTCATTTGAGCGTTCTTGAGTCTTGAATCTCGATCAGGAAAGCATGAAAAGAATCTCACTAAGGTCAGAGAATTTTAACAAAGCTCAATGATAAACAAGCAGCATATGAGTATAAGGTTTTACCAACACCCCCCCCCCCCCCCCCCCCCCCCCCCCCCGCCCCCAACAACCTAGATGCAGATAAGGCACATACTAACCACAAATTATTGAAGTAGCACTTGGTGTTGGTATTTTTAATGATCACAGATAAATCCGCAAGCGCACGGATACCGGTGCAGTGCTTCACCTAGAGTATTCTAGGGTATCGAATCATAGGGAATGCGTGTGACTCTAAATTCTATTTAGTTGGCCCAAGGACACCACGAGGATAAAAGGCTGAGGGTAGAGTGTTTGCACTATGAACAAAGTTTCTAACTTAGGTAAGCTATATTCATAAGTTGCTTGCTTCGGGCATCAGGTTCATGGTAGTATACACTACCAACCCTGCCAAGAGCCTGGAAGAAAGCCGAACGTGGAGGATTACAGAGGACAAATAGGACTGTCACCACCTACCGCCTACCTCACACTCGTAGACTTAGCCACAATAACAGATAATATCTAATCTAGGCACCACGCCTAAATTATTTATTACTACCTTATACCTACGTCTAGGATAAGGTAATCTAGCTAAATAAATTAACTAGAACTATAAACTCACAAGCAACTAAGAATAGTACCTACTAAATAAAGAAACTAAGTAACATCGAAGGAAATGGAAAACTTACTTTATAAGGTAAACATCCAATTGAGGTACAAGGTTGGAGAAGAGAGCTAACAAGCCTGACTCCTCCTCGGACTTCACCTGACACTCTCCCTATTTTCTAAGCACTAAGTAGGTAGCGCATTGCCTTTGCAATGTGGAGCTCTTCTCTTCTCTTTGGAGTGTGTTGAAGTGAGTGGCTGACCCCTCTATTTATAGCATTGAAAGGTTAGTTTAGATGAGTAACCGCTACTCAAGCACCATGCAACCGCCTACAAGGAGTGCTGAGGAGTCAAGACATGGAAGGAGGGCTGGGGAAGCCTCCCCCCTAGGTCGGCCGACCTGACCCGGTCGGACGACCTGGGAGTGGGCCCACTCGGGGTGTGCTTTCTTGGGGTGGCTACCAGGTGGGTCCTCTTCACTTCTAGTCAGTGCACGACAGTTGGGGGAGTGGGATATTTACGGAGATGGGCCCTCCAATCCTTGTGCTTGGCTATGATCGGCCAATTCTTCTTTTGCTTGAATTGGTGACATGGTATTCCCCTTTTTCTTTAATAATTCACTTGCAATCAAATAAACACCAACACTTGGGGAAATAGTTAGTAAAATAAATCCTATCACTGTGTTGGTTGCACATTTTTCTGCTCCATTGCAGATGATTGACACTCTTAATTTGGTGGTTAATGACCGTCAACACTTGGCTAACAAACTCAAAACTTGAGAGAGTGCTAAGTTGTATACTAGGCATATGAGAGAATTTTAAGCAGAGCAACTATTCATCACTTGCAATGAATTATATTTGTGTGTTTTCATGATTTTATCATGTTTTTGTGGTTTTCATATAAGGATGCATGGAAATTAATCAATACAAACGATGCACATCTTTTTGTTCTTTTTAAATTTAAGATGAATGCAAAATTTTTTGTTCTTTTTGATTTATGCTGGATGCATAAAATGCAAAATCAAAGATACAAGTTACCTCGGATGTGGGGGTCCTCCGCTAAGCTAGCTCGTGCTCATGGGTGACGTGGTGGCGGGTTGAACCCATAGTGCTGAAAGAACTGCTAGAGCGTGTCATCGTGGTACTGCAAACTTCCTCTGTTGTTGAGGAGGGTCATGTCCGTCCTCTCCTGGAAACGTGTGGTCTCGGCGATGTGGTCCTCAAGTGTCTCCTTAGTGTGGCGTGATTGGACCGTCAACTTGTGAATATGACAGGTGAGGTCCGGCATGCCTCGCTGGTACTCACGAGAGCTGTGAGCTGAGAAGGAGCCATGCATTGATCGGTGGGGGAAAGTCCACTCGAGCCAGATGAGGCGGCCCCCTAGTCCCAACATCACTGCATCGACGCCTCCCAATGTCCTGGCGACTGTGCCCACTGCCCAGGGTGGGCACATTGCCATCCGAAAGACATCTGTTGTGGCTAACCCCATCCGACAGACATCTGCTGCCGCCAACTGGTTGACAGTTGCTGCTGTCCCCAGCCGGTGGACTAACCAATGGTCGGGTTCCACTTAGCCTGGTAGCCAGACGCTGGCGGTGGCTGCTGTGGCACTTAGGTATCACATTACGCGATTTGTAGCATGTCAAGATGTCAGAAACACTGCTGCTAGACGCATGCTCCAAAGACACAAGAGATATGGTATAAGATAGGAGTCACAACAGCTGAAGACGGACCAACCAATTTTGACTGTATATGCCCTAAAAACTGTCGATTGGACCGCAATAACAGGCAAAAATTACCCAATTGGAGCGCCCCAGCGTGTTTCACAATGTCGGTTTCTGTTAGGAGGAATCTTGAGCCAGTTTTGGTATAGACGCACTGAAATAGTCATTTCTTTTCAGTTGGTCGTTCCATCGTGCTCCACAGAACTTTGTTGGAGTGATTTTTATTTTCAAGTTAGCTGTCGGTGTAACTTGCAACCGTTTGTTGTTTTTTGCCTTTTGGGGCCGGGGGGCGGGGGGGGGGGCGGAGATGATTGGTTTTCACTCTCATTTCAGCGGTCAAATATAAAAAACTTTTGGGTTCTAATGCAAATAGTCATTATTTTAATTTTATCTTCATATCTAGATGAAACCATATATCTACACTATTTCTAACAAATTTGTCTCCTACATGTGTTACCTAGGAAACAATGAAATGAGAGTGAAAACCGACCTGTCAGAAACACTGCTGCTAGACGCATGCTCCAAAGACACAAGAGATACGGTATAAGATTGGCAATTATACACATGAAGCCCCGATTTAGGTACACTACTACAGATCGGGCTTTCGCAGTCACAACAGCTGAAGACGGATCAACCAATTCTGACTGTATATTCCCTAAAAACTTTAGATTGGACCGCAACAGCCGACAAAAATTACAAAATTAGAGCGCCCAGTGCGTTTCAGAATGTCGGTTTTGTTGGTGCTTGATATGACCACGTTTTACCTATCTTTTTACTATCATTTTAGAGCGTTTATTGATCATTTGAGCCACTTGGCACCTAACTTTAACCCCATTTCGAAGTATGTTGTGTTTTGAGTGCTATGATGAAGAATCAGGTGAAAACATGATATAAAGGCTCAATTTCACGAAGCACCAACATGAAGCTTGGATTGTTCACCCACTTTAGAGAGGGCACTATATTGCAACACAGTTTTGGAGTTCAAGACGATACTGAATGAGAAAAGTTTGACTTACAAAGTTGTAGATCTCGTCGAGAGCTTTCCGGAACATATATGGATGACCCTATTTGGACTTCGAAGCTAGAAGATATGGGCCCCGCAAGATGTGCTGCGCAGACAAGTCGCTGGTGCCGACCGGCACCGACTTGTGCCGGTCGGCACGAGGCCCAAAAAGGCCCAAAACCGACTCCGAAGGCTGTTTTTCAACCTATAGAGAGAAGATCCTATTCTACACGCAAGGCGGACTCCGAAGGCTGTTTTTCGACCTATAAAGAGAAGATCCTATTCTACACGCAAGGGGTTCGGATTTTTGGCACTTTTGGCGCCGGAATTAGGGTTAGACAACAGAGAGCTTCATCCCGAGCGAATTTCGCGGCGTTCCGGCGAAAAGTTGTCGCGCGCCGGTCGGCACGAATCCGCGCCGATCGGCACGACCGAATCCGGCGTCCGATTTGCCCCAAATTGTACCAGAAAGTAGGATAGGCCAATCTAAGGTGGTTCCCATGGCGAAACCTACTCATATCATGGGGTGATTCTCTGTTCTTCACTCGGTTGATGGGGATCTTGCCATTTGCACTGTGATGGGTTAATTGATTACTTTTGTTGCTCTATCTCGGTCTATTGCAATACTTGCTTGTTGTTTATCTCAGTGGTTTGGATGATGGTATTGTGATGGTGCTATTGCTAGATGATTGAATTATTAGCCGCCGCCGTGACAGGGTCGCAGCAAACAGCCTTTGTCTACTTTAGTAACAGCCAATAGAGCCTTTACTCAATTAATTTGATCTTTGCATGCAAGTGAACTAAGACCGTGGGAAGATTCTCTTAATCCTTGCTTAGCCGTTTTCTTTCTCTCTCTTATTTGTTCTGTTATCATTAATTCTTTGAATCTCCTTTCTTTCAACAACCACTTCTGTTAGTAATAAACATTTAGCTAAATAAGCGTCCCACTTGTTCCACGGATTGATAAACCTTAGAATACTCTGAGGGAAAAGCTACAACTGATCTGTACGCTTGCAGTCTCAGAAGGTGCGTGCATCACGCGCCAACAGCTTTTCTGGCGCCGTTGCCGGGGAACAAGTCAGTTCGTTTGTTTAGTTTTATTTTTGCTACTAACTCTCCAATCCCTCACCCTTTTTTTTTTCTAGTGTTTTTGTTTTGTGTTTTCTTTGTCAATATGGATTTCACAGGTGTCATTGGGACATTGTGGAGCCACATCATGCCAAAGGCAAATCATCTCATTCCGCCAAAGTCAGATGTCAAAATTGAAGCGGAAGAATATAGTTTGGAGCCAATGCTAATCAAGATGGTTGAGCAGAACCCGTTTTCAGGAGCTAAAGGAGAAAATCCATATCTTCATATCAAGAATCTAGAAGTGATCTGCTCCACATTCAAGTATAAAGGCATTCACGAAGATTGGAATCGATGGATCCTCTTTCCATTCTCACTCACCGGTAAAGCACAAGCATGGTATTCTCAAGTCAGATTTGAAGTGAAAGGTAATTGGGGAGACTTGTGTGCACAATTTTGCATGAAATTCTTTCCCTTACCTAGGATTCATGAGTTAAGAAGAGATATCATCAATTTTGCTCAGTTGGACAATGAAACTTTGGGCAAAGCTTGGGAAAGATTTAATGATTTGTTAACAACTGGCCCGGATTTAGGATTCACACGTGCTACTATTATGCAAACATTCTATATGTCCTTGTGTAGAACTTCTGCAGATTATCTTAATTGTGCATCTGGAGGAAATTTCATAGATCAAGAATTATCAAAGGCCAAGGACGTGCTCTCAAAAATCATGCAAGCTGAAGCAATGAATACACCATGGGATGAGGCAGAAGATAATGAAGAAGTGTTCCATGTTGCCGATCGGCACAGTCTTTGTGCCGACCGGCACACCGACAGTGCCGACCGGCACACCAATAGTGCCGATCGGCACGAAGAAGCAGCAGAGGTTCCATCACCGGTTGAAGCAGAGCGGCCACCACTATCATCTGAATTGAAATTGCAAACTACTTCACCATTGATGATGCTTGAATCAAAGCCTCTCTCTGAGTTTGAGCCACTTGATTGGATTCCCATTGGATTTGGACCATCATTCACCTCATCAAGGCCAGTGGTTGATGTTGGCGGTCGTTAAACCATGTTTTGACCACCACCCTACCGGTAAATAAATAGCTTTTCACCAAGATTCTGTGCATAGTAGATAGGATTAATGCTACTCCACAAGTTTTGGTGAATATTTGGGTGCAGGAGGCAATTGTGAAGAAAAGTGGGCCCAGCCGGCAGAAAACACAGGCCGGCCGGCCACCATAGGCCGGCCGGCCCCACATGGTAGCCACAGGCCTTGGCCTTCCTCCAGTGGGCTGGAAACAGGCCCAAACCGCAGAATCAAAAGCCCAGCCTGGAGAAGTCAACCGACGTTCTAGAAGGTGGGCTGTTTGGGCCTCAACTTGGCCCTCACTCCTCTTCTGCCGCCCCCACGAAGCCACCGACTGTACAACCGACATCAGGAGAGCATCAGGACCGTCCAGGGCGAAGGCGGTGGCCAACCGCCACAATGGGCGGCCGGCCGGCCCCCCTACTTGGCCGGCCGGCCTACCTTGGCGGCCCCGCCACTCCATCTTTCGCTATAAAATCCGTCAGGTCCTGAGGAGGCTATAAATACCCCCGGCTACCTCAGAAGCAACTCGCACCTCAGTACATCATGGAAGAACACTCCACTTGTGTAGAGTAGGATTAGTATTTTAGTTATGGGAGTTAGAGTAGAAGTGAGAGCTTCGCTCGGAGCTCCGGAGTTCTCTTCGAAGTTTGGGTAAAGTTCTCTTGTATCTTTTCTTTTATTAGACTTTCTTTAATATAATTATTTTCTTATTTATTTATTTTCTTATTTATTTAATTTAGTTTTCCTTTTAGTTTATATTTATTTATTTAAGTAATTGTTATAGAGAAATTCCTGTGTTGGTTCCACGTCTGTGTATGATAGGTTCGAATGAATTGTTGAGCTAGGCAGTAGGGACTATATAATCGCCTTATTGTTACGACCTCTTCCAGTTTGTTTGGATTTATTATGCATGGTTGGCTTGCCCTTAACGTGAGGGTAAGTTATTTAGGATAGTTGCTTGTATGGTTCAAGGAATTATTCTAGACGTGAGTTTGCTCTACACCCCACGGAGGATGGTAGCCGTGAGTACGTGTGACAGCCGTACCGGTCTCTGTAATCCACCACGTCCGGGTGATGGTTTTAGTAGGGAGGTCAATAGCACGTAGTTCCCCAAGGTAGTTGAACCTAATTCTCGGGTTGCTGGCTTGGCATGCGTGTGCCCCGATATGCAGGAACGTATCTGTAACGGAAGCTTAAGTAAATAATTGTAGACTATCAGGAAATGCTAAATGCTAACCCCTAGGCTAACTGATACCCTTCTTCTCGTTGTTCTCCCAAACTAATTGCTAACTCCTTGATATCTATATCGATGGATGTTCTCCTGAGTGCCACACACATATCATATATGTATCCCTGCTTTGGTCTAGTTTGCAAGTTATAAATAATAGATGTTTTCCTTGTTAATTCATGATATTCTTAGCCCTGCTTCCCTGAGGAAAATATAAATACGATACCCTTGGAATACTCCTGGGTGAAATGCTACAACGGTGTTCCGTGCGCTTGCGGAGTTGATATTTATCTCTGTGCGTAAGAAACGCCAACAGTTGATCAACAAGAGGTATCTTTTCCAGCAGTTGAGACTAGATTTCCTAGCGATAGAACAACCAAGGCAAATGGGGAAATTGCTATCACTTCTGAGGAATTTGAGAGATTGTTTTCTGAAGACAAGGAACATTTTGAACCATCTCATGTCGAAGAAGCTAAGCAACTCATGGAAGCAACAACTAAGGGGTCACCTTTCAATGAGCTTGCAAGGATTTTCTCTATTGATGCAAATCATGAAGTAGGGAAGCATCTACCGAGCCCACACATACCTTGCATGATTGAAGGGCATTCTTTCTCTAGCGCTTTATGCGATATGGGAGCTGAGGTAAGTGTCATGCCACACAAGATCTTTCAAGAAATTTTTCCTGTTAATTCTATTTTAGCGCCTACGGATATCAAATTGTTTATGGCTGATGGAAAGATGAAGAAACCCATAGGCATGTTAGAAAACCAAGATGTAGTTATTGTGGGAAACATTATACCAACTGATTTCTATGTCCTTGATACGTATCATGATGATGTTGAAGACATAATTCTAGGGCGTCCCTTTCTTAAATCTATACATGCTGTTCTTGATGCTGGAAAAGGGAAGATAACCATTGAGTTGGGAGGAAATCGCTTTACATTTGATTTTGTGACAATATTTAAGAACCCTGTTGAGCCGCCTCTTGATAACGAAGAGGTGGAGTATGCTTCTTTTGTAAACTCTCTCAGGGATCCTCTCCAACGTGTTCTTGAAGAAAGTCTCACTGATGAACAAGAAGATGAAGCTATTGAAGAGGCGATTGATGCTTTTGAAGTCTCTCCTGAATTCAAGAAAGAACCTACTTCTGAACCAATTGATCCTACAATTGAGAAGCTTGCGCCTGAAGTTGAGTTGAAGCCATTGCCAAAAGGATTGCGATATGAGTATCTCGGTGAGAACAAGACTTACCCAGTAATTGTTAGTGATGAACTTAGCGAAGAGGAGACATCTCGTTTATTGAAGCTATTGAAAAAAATACAAGAAGGTCATTGGGTACACTCTTGATGATCTAAAAGGAATTAGCCCAGCCTTTTGCACTCATCGCATACGCATGGAAGATCAATGCAAGCCAGTAGCAGATCATCAAAGGAGATTAAACAATGCAATGAGAGCTGTGGTGAAGAAGGAGGTACTTCGCTTACTTAATGCTAGCATTATCTATCCTGTTTCTGATAGTGAGTGGGTTAGTCCAGTTCATTGTGTTCCAAAGAAAGGAGGGCTTACTGTGGTAAAGAATGAGAACAATGAGCTAATTTCTCAGAGAACAGTCACAGGATGGCGTATGTGTGTTGATTACAGAAAATTGAACAAGGATACAAAGAAAGACCATTTTCCTCTGCCATTCATTGATGAGATGTTGGAAAGGTTAGCAAAGCACAAGTACTTTTGTTTTCTAGATGGATATTCTGGATTCTTTTAAATTCCAATACACCATGAAGACCAGCCTAAGACGACATTCACATGCCCCTATGGTACGTATGCTTACTGAAGAATGCCGTTTGGTTTGTGCAATGCTCCTGCTACTTTTCAACGTTGCATGTTGGCAATTTTCTCTGAATTTATTGAGGATATTATGGAGGTGTTTATGGATGATTTCTCTGTTCATGGGTCAAGTTTTGATGCATGCTTAGCAAATTTAGAGAAAGTTTTGCATAGATGTGATGAGGTTGATCTTGTTCTTAATTGGGAGAAGTGTCACTTTATGGTGAAGGAAGGTATTGTTCTTGGACATGTGATTTCTGAAAGAGGAATTGAAGTAGACAAAGCAAAGGTAGAAACAGTAGAAAGGCTGCCGCCCCCTACTAATGTGAAGTCATAGCAGAGTTTTCTCGGTCACGCTGGTTTCTACAGAAGATTTATTAAGGGTTTCTCTACGATCACAAAGCCATTAACATTGTTGTTGCAAAAGGATGTCAAGTTTCATTTTGATGAAGGCTGCTTACATGCTTTTCGCACTTTGAAGGGAGCGCTTTGTTCAGCACCTATTATTCAACCTCCTGATTGGAATCTCCCATTTGAAATTATGTGTGATGCTAGTGACTATGCCGTTGGAGCTGTTCTTGGACAACGGAAAGAAGGAAAGGTACATGCTATCTACTATCCTAGTAAAACACTTAATGATGCTCAAGTTAACTATGCAACAACTGAGAAAGAATTACTAGCTATTGTGTTTGCTTTTGAGAAATTCAAGTCCTATATCGTGAATTCTAAAGTGACAGTCTACACTGATCATGCTGCTATCAAGTATTTGCTCTCTAAGAAAGATGCTAAACCACGTCTTATTCGTTGGGTATTGATGTTGCAAGAATTTGATTTAGAAATCAGAGATAGAAGAGGTACTGAAAATCTTGTGGCTGATCATTTGTCGAGACTAGAGATTGGTAGAGATAATGATAATAATATTCCTATCGACGACTCATTTCGTGAAGAGCAATTGTATGGAGTGCACAGAATTGATGATTGGATGATGGATATTGTTAGAGCGATCAAGAAGGAACCATTGGATTATCTTGACAAGCATCGGCGGTGGAAAATTAAATCGCAATTAAGAAACTATTATTGGAATGATCCTTACTTGTATAGATATTGTGAAGATGGAATTGCAAGACGGTGTGTTCCAAAGGCCGAGCAAGAGGAAATATTGCAGAAGTGTCATTCTTCTCCATATGGTGGACACTATGGACATTATCGCACTAAAGCTAAGGTATGGGCAAGTGGATTTTATTGGCCAAGTATGCATATGGATGCTATTAAGTTTGTTCGAACTTGTCCAGAATGCCAAAAATCTGGAAATTCTGTTAATAGTCGTAGTGCTATGCCTTTGAATTACAATCTGCAAATTGATATATTCGATGTTTGGGGGATTGATTTCATGGGTCCCTTTGTTAACTCTCATGGCTATGAGTATATCTTGGTTGCGGTTGATTATGTCTCTAAATGGGTAGAAGCAATACCTTGCAAATATGCTACAGCTGAAGATTCAATTAATTTATTTAGAAATGTGATATTTCCTCGTTTTGGGATGCCAAGAGTAGTCATAAGTGATGGAGGATCACATTTTATTGGAAAGAATTTTGTTAAGGTGTTGGAAAAGGCTGGTATTGAGCATAGAGTTGCAACCGCTTATCATCCTCAAACAAATGGACAAGCTGAAACATCAAACAAGCAGATTAAGGAAATTCTTAAGAAGACTGTCACTCGAGGAGGAAAGGATTGGTACAACAAGTTGAATGATTCATTATGGGCATATCGAACAGCACATAAGACTCCAATAGGTATGACTCCATATCAGCTTGTTTACGGAAAAACTTGTCATTTGCCAGTAGAATTAGAACATAAAGCATTTTGGGCAATCAAGGAGATGAATCTTTAGATGCTGCTGGAATTAAAAGAAAAATTCAGATTAGTGAATTAGAGGAGATGCGCCTAAATGCGTATGACAATGCTCTAATCTACAAAGAGAGAATGAAGAGATGGCATGACAAACGTCTAGAGAAGAAAGAATTTGAAGAAGGCGACAAGGTTCTTTTATTCAATTCAAGATATAAATTATTTGGCAAAGGTAAAATGAAGAGCAAATGGGATGGACCTTATATTGTTCATAAGGTGCTTGATTCTGGAGCAATAGTCATAATGGATTCCAAAGGAGATACATACACGGTTAATGGGCAACGTCTCAAGGTATTCTATGAAACCGATAAACCTGAATTGAAGTCTTTGGATATCTACACTTTGGCTTGATTATGGCTATGTCGAGCTTACGACGTTAAACTAAGCTATGAGCTGATTGAAGACTTTTATGCTAAGGGTATGGCATCATTAGGTCAGTTACATCTTTCTCCTTCTCTTTTAAGTGATGAGGATTTTACATGGTTTGAGTGTGGGGGAGGATGTCTAGATCTGTGTGATAATACGGTGCTCTTATTGATTTGAAGAAGTGATGAATGTTGCTGTTGTTATATGCTTAACATGATTCTTGACATGTTTGTTTTCCCCTTCACACTTCTATGAACCTCACTAAATTCCAGCTCTAAGAGTCATTGAGATTAGATTACTATGCTTTTGACAAAGACCCCACTAGTTATCTTTCATGCACATGATTTAATTTTATATCAATGATCTCTTTGACTCGGGATGTTTTTAAAACTTTGCTTCATTGTTGCATGTCTCTATACCTTGCATTGGTGGTCTTCTATCATGATCACTACCTACCAAAGCCAAATATGCTACACCTATATGATAAACCTATAGATTGCAACATGTAATTTGGTGAGTTGGGTCAAGTTTGTGTTCTTTTGGTATGAGACTTAGAAGCTGGCCATTCCGTTTGCGTAACTATCACTTGTTTTCTAGCCTTATTCATATTCAGCATTGCCTATTCTACTCTGGAATGTGTGCATACTTCGCTGAATATTCCCACCTGTAAACCTATATTTCTTTTGGTGTTGTCCAATCCTTGTCCACAACCTATGATATGAGTTTCTCGTAGAGCCATTGCACTATTTCTATGGTTTTATGCACAAATTATCAAGATATCTTGCTCAAGACGAAGATTTTCATCACCAAACACCTCTGAAGACTTTCTGAAGCGCAAAATTTGAGGCGAAAACGGAGAAAAGTTGGCTCCGTGCCGACCGGCACAAAGTACAAAATTAGTGAAAAACCTCCTGTTATCTCCAGAAATCAAGTATATGTGTTTCAGACGGTCAAGGAGAAGAAATAAAAGGTTTAACTAGTGTTTTTTTTCTTTTTCCACTTCCTATATGCTCGGACGAGCACCGTTTAAGCATGGGGGAGTTGGATCGTCGTCTACATTCCGAAGCACTAGTTAATGGACTTCAAAGATTGTTGATGGAAGATCAAGATTGTTTATAGTGTTATATCAAGTTGCAAGAGTGGACTTCATAGAAGATTGTGCATAAAACCATCATATTCAAGTAAGTGCATTCAGTTGGCTGAAACTCTATCCTTCCAACCATGTGCAATCCGATTTTGAGAACTTCATTTGTGTCTTGAGATCATCCTTTGCCATTTGCACATGTCCACCTTTCTAAAGCGTGTGTTTTCCTCTCTTTCATCATGTTCTTCCAATGGCCTTTTTGATAAGTCTCTGTAAAACCACGTAGAACTATCTCTTGATTTGATAATATTCTAAGTTACATTGTTTTGCTAGAACATCTTCCCTACCAAGCTACTCATTTATGCCTCCACTAAATACTTGTAGAATAGGGATTTTTCTTGGCTGATTGAGAGACTTGAAAGTTGAGTGCTCATGTGATTTATGGTATGAAGTTTCAATTCTTGGTCGAGACATGTGTTTTAATAAAAACTTCTCTGATACAATTCCTGAGTTAAAGAGTGATTTGTTCATATACTATGCATCGTTTTTTTATTAAACTATGTGGTTGGTTCTAAGTTAGTGTTTGCTGACTTTGATCTTTGAAACTTATGAGCTGAATAATAAATAAAATACTTAAATGATTAACACTACAAGAAAATTACCCTTGCGCCACGGCTCAAAAGTGTTGCAATATGGGTATTTTTGTTGCAATATTAAGCAATTGCAACTAAATTTAGGCGTTGGGAGGTGTTGCAAGTGCGGCGGATGCAATAGGGTATGGCAACACCTTTTTGAGACATTGCCGTAACTTTAGTGTATTGCAACGATGTGTGCGGTGTGGCAATAGCTTGCACATGCAACGATCATTAGAGTTGCAAAAGTGGTATTTGCAACCACAATCGATGTTGCTATAGTGGTTATTGCAACAACGTATGGTAGAAATTTTGAATTGAAAAAACATGTAAAAATTTTGAATTAAAAAACACGGTTTAAAAATAGAAAAATTATTTTTTTTAATGAGGGGAGGCCCCCATCAGCCAGCCACGCGTTACCATCATCAAGTTGCAAGTGTGGCATTTTTCACACACACCGCGGCTGGCAGGATTTGAACCCACAACCTCCACCTTGCACCTGGAGCCCCTCTACCACTACACCACAGCATCACATGTGCCTATGATCTGTTTTGAATCCACACATGTTAGACTAAACCAAGTGACAGGTGCTTGTTTGAGGCCCTAAACGAATTCAAATAGAAAAGCTGTCAAATACAAAGTTTCATAACTTTTCGAGATCTACAACTTTTATTTTGGTCGTTTCGCCATCCGAAGTCGTATGAAAATTTTGAGTTTCAAATTTGAACTCTTTCAAACTAAGTTTTTGTTGAAAAGATGATCTCTTTACGGAGTGCCCGAATAAATACACTAAGCAAAGAGCCCGATACTCGGCAAACGTCAGGTTTCCCGTAGTGCATGAGCCCAAATTGGCTGGCCATTTTGGTGTAACGATTCTCTCTAAAAATATGCAACAATTTTGGTTTTGTTGCTATATCTAAGAGTTTTTGCAACGATCAGGTTTGCGATGCTATATCTAAGACTTTTTGCTCTTTTTGCATAACACACAATAGCACTAATAGCAACGTTCTATATTCGTTGCGACATTCTCAACTATTGCAACCATTAGAAAAAACATGGCAATAACTATGTTGTAAATGCAACACAAATTTATTCGTTGCGATATATAGTAGCTATTGCAACTATCAAAATTTAAATCGCAACACTACACAATCAGTGGCAACATGTTCTTCTATTGCAACTAAAATTGACAACTGTCGCAATAGGCTCTATGTATTGCAACCAAAATCACATTGTTGTAAAAGTTTTGGTGGCATTAGCCCTAAAACCTTGTAGTGTAAGCATGGGGGAGATACATGTGTCTTGATGATTGTGAACCATATGACATGTTTGCAATGCTGATCTTATACTAGGAGAATTTCTGTGTTTGGATTTGCTCGGGGACGAGCAAAAGCTGAGTGTGGGGGTGTTGTTGGTGCTTGATATGACCACCTTTTACCTATCTTTTTACTATCATTTTAGAGCGTTTATTGATCATTTGAGCCACTTGGCACCTGACTTTAACCCCATTTCGAAGTATGTTGTGTTTTGAGTGCTATGATGAAGAATCAGGTGAAAACATGATATAAAGGCTCAATTTCACGAAGCACCAACATGAAGCTTGGATTATTCACCCACTTTAGAGAGGGCAGTACATTGCAACACAGTTTTGGAGTTCAAGACGATCCTGAATGAGAAAAGTTTGACTTATAAAGTTGTAGATCTCGTCGAGAGCTTTCCGGAACATATATGGATGACCCTATTTGGACTTCGGAGCTAGGAGATATGGGCTCCGCAAGATGTGCTGCGCAGACAAGTCGCTGGTGCCGACCGGCACAAGTCGGTGCCGGTCGGCACGAGGCCCAAAAAGGCCCAAAACCGACTCCGAAGGCTGTTTTTCAACCTATACAGAGAAGATCCTATTCTACACGCAAGGCGGACTCCGAAGGCTGTTTTTCGACCTATAAAGAGAAGATCCTATTCTACACGCAAGGGGTTCGGATTTTTGGCACTTTTGGCGCCGGAATTAGGGTTAGACAACAGAGAGCTTGATCCCGAGCGAATTTCGCGGCGTTCCGGCGAAAAGTTGTCGCGCGCCGGTCGGCACGAATCCGCGCCGATCGGCACGACCGAATCCGGCGTCCGATTTGCCCCAAATTGTACCAGGAAGTAGGATAGGCCAATCTAAGGTGGTTCCCATGGTGAAACTTACTCATATCATGGGGTGATTCTCTGTTCTTCCCTCGGTTGATGGGGTTCTTGCCATTTGCACTGTGATTGGTTAATTGATTACTTTTGTTGCTCTATCTCGGTCTATTGCAATACTTGGTTGTTGTTTATCTCAGTGGTTTGGATGATGGTATTGTGATGGTGCTATTGCTAGATGATTGAATTATTAGCCGCCGCCATGACAGGGTCGCAGCAAACAGCCTTTGTCTACTTTAGTAACACCCAATAGAGCCTTTACTCAATTAATTTGATCTTTGCATGCAAGTGAACTAAGACCGTGGGAAGATTCTCTTAATCCTTGCTTAGCCGTTTTCTTTCTCTCTCTTATTTGTTCTGTTATCATTAATTCTTTGAATCTCCTTTCTTTCAACAACCACTTCTGTTAGTAATAAACATTTAGCTAAATAAGCGTCCCACTTGTTCCACGGATTGATAAACCTTAGAATACTCTGAGGGAAAAGCTACAACTGATCTGTACGCTTGCAGTCTCAGAAGGTGCGTGCATCACGCGCCAACAGGTTTCTGTTGGGAATCTTGTGTCAGTTTTGGTATAGACGCACTGAAATAGTCATTTCTTTTCATTTGGTCATTCCATTGTGCTCCACTGCACTTTGTTGGAGTGATTTTTATGTTCAAGTTAGCTCTCGGTGTAACTTGCAACCATCTGTTGTCCTTTTGAGACCGGGGGCGGGGGGAGATGATTGGTTTTCACTCTCGTTTGTTGGAGACATTATCTTGATTTTATCTTCATATGTACATGAAACCATATGTCTGCACTATTTCTGACAAATTTCTCTCCTACATGTGTTACACTACCACAGAACGGAATTTTCCCGTGTGCCTAGGAAACAACGAAATGAAATGCTGGCGGCAGACACCCCCCACCCCCACCCCCCCCCCCCCCCCTGCGACACGGAGCTTTGTGCTTGCTGAACTGCCGCACGAGCTCATGTTGTGTCTTTCGTTCGGCCTCAGTGGTGGGCATTGGTAGGATTGTTGTATTCTTACAAGAAAAGGGTGCAATTCTATGTTATAGTAAATTCTCATATTGTCTTTGTATACATTGTAATCAATATATTAAATGAAGTTATTACAGATCCTAAGCTATAGTAAAATATTACAAAGTTACTATAAGTTTGAAAGTTTACATTCTAGTAACGTGTGTTATATACTTGGTAGCAAATTCTGTGTTCACATTCAATAAACAATTTACGCTACTACATGTCAAAATTCATCATAACATATGTAAGTAACTAGTATTGTACGTCTTATCGTGTAGACCAAAGTGGTGAAAACAAAATAAAGGGGGGGGGGGGGGGGGGGGGGGCATCGTCTCAGAGAGAGTCGTGACACTTTTTTTTTTTTACCCAAAGTCTGGTATATAATATGCTGACATCAGCTTGTGTCTTTTCTACCCTTTCTCATCCTCATAGCATGACCCGTACACGCCTAGCTAGGTCCGCACCACAACAAAAAATTCTGCCTTCGTGGCCACTGGCCTACGCACGCACACAGCCTGCGTCGCGCGCCACCATCAGCGCGTTAAACTTTCCGATCCCAAAAATGGGTATTGATCGGCTTTGGTGTTGGTAATTTTAGGGCTGCACCGAATGAAACATCAGAAGTACCACCATTTCGGCCCAAGAAGGCCTAAAACACCTATTTTTTGACATTTTATATTACACTTACCTTATAATAAAGTTACATTTTGTTTTTGATATGATTTGTAGCCATTTTTTCTACTAGTATAATATTGAACAACGGTGCTGATACAAAAATAGGATGCCAGAACCTCTCGTACAGCACTTCGGTGGTGATTTGTTCGGCACTGGTAACAATATCACAATTGTAATCAGATGAGGGTGCCACAATGGGAATCCATTTGTTTGCCGTGTGCTGCACACGGCGAAGTGCTCACGGCGAACTCCGGACAGCAAAGAGGAGTTTGTCGCGAGCCATTTCTCGGGCACAAGACAAAGCCATTGCCGTGTGCAGCACCAGCCCATCATGGCAAAAAAAAAGGTGAGTTGATGGGATTCCACAGTGACGGCGCCTTTGCTGTGTGCTTTGGAGCAAAGGTGCAACCTTTGCGTGTGCTAAGGACAATGCACACGGCAAAGATGAAACCTGGTTGCACCTTTTTGCCGTGTGTCTTGGCTTTAGCACACGACAAAGGTCTTCCTAGGTTGTTAGAAATGGCCACTTTGTTGTGTGCTATGCCAAAGCACACGGCAAAGTGACCATTTTTTCCTAGATATATTTGTAACCCAATCAAATCAACATCACAGGTAGTGTGCTTTTGTGTGCCATGTGTAGCATGTGGCAAACATACTATTCGCCGTGCGCTGTACCTTTGCCATGGGTGTCCTCGTCGGCACACGGCAAAGAGTCTCTTTGTCGTGTATCCGATATTTAGCACACGACAAAGATTTCGGCACACGGCTTATTCGCCGTTTCTGGTAGTGTGCAATCGCAATCAAAGTATGCCATTACAGCCTTTGCTTGGTTCACTTTTGTGATGGGTTTTGTTTCCAATACAATGTTTGGCTGGTAGCAATTGTAAGGTAATCAAATTATCTAGCACTGAGAGGAGCCGAGAGGGAGGCAGGCGATGCGAGAGAGATCGATGCCCCCTCCTCCACTTCACGTCCTCTGCTGTGTCAAGAAAGGATGAGTCTAGGGCCAGGATAAAGAATGGAGACGGGATCGAGAGAATGGATAGAATTGGGAGAAGGAGAGGAGATCTACTGATGAATCGGAGAGCAGTGCTGCGCTCATCGCCGGAGGTGCAGGTCGGGCTGAGAGATATGCGACAGAGGCGGTGTTCTTCGACTTAGAGACAGACGACAGCGGCAGATGCGCAGAAAGGAGGGAACAAAGACGGGTGATGGCGGCGCGTGTGCATAGAGGAGGGGAAGCAGATGGGCTGTATCGAGTTGATACCGGTGGGGAAAGGAGGGATTCGAGTTTCTATACGGCAGATACCGATTACCTGGTATCGGATTACAAGCGCGCTCCACCAAACACATGTAATGGATTGACATTGCGCCCGTGACCCGAATGTGTTACAAACCTGTGAACCAAACCCACCGTTGGTTTCTCGTGTTAGTACAAAGTTTGATCTAGTCAAGCGTTGTATAGACACTCCCATTTTTTGTTTGGTTGTGATACGACTTTGACCGACAACTATTCTGTTTGGTAGAATACAAGCGAGTGTTGTAACACAAAATTGATATTGTTTGATTGATATTCAAAAGTGTGGTCGTATTAGGATTTTGTATTTCCATCATACAAATGATATGCTAATTAATGGAGTAGTCATGGTGGTCGTCTGGTCGAAATCTTGTCTTGACAAAATAAAATACGTTTGATGAAAAGGGAATAAAGAAACTCGGCTAGCTGTGGCTCTATGTCTCCAATTTGCTATCGGCTCCTTATATAGGAGCTGTTGATCCCCAAAACATCTCCACTCACCCATCGGGAGCCAGCGCCTTCTGAAGCTCGAACAAATCTCTGGCTCATGGACCATGCTTGACTAGTGATTTCTCAGGCAAGTTCTAGTTTTTCTTCTCCGTCTCCTGGCCAGGAATCGATGATTCCCGTGTCTTACTACTCCCCCTGCTGGGTGGTAATAACCTTCCTGTGTTCGTTCCATCTCTGCAGGTGCTCCGCGGTTGGAGACACGATGGAGGCCTTTCTTTTCACCTCCATAGCGGAAAGCATCCTGAATCGTTTGTTGCCGAATAGTCTGCCGAGGCCGCCACATGGGAAGATCGAGGGTCTAGAATCAGATCTCCAGCGATTGGTCGCGTACATAGAGGGTCTCAAGGAGGAGGAGGACGACCCTATGTTCACGAGCTTGATGAAGCAGTTGCGGGAACTTTCTTACGACGCCAAGGACTACTTGGAGATAGTGCAGCAATCCCGTTCTGGCTGCTGGCATATTCGTTGGATCGTCACTGGGATGATGCGGCAGCAGCGTCCTCTGACTGCAAAAGATATCTCGGAACTGAGGTCCCGTGTGATGAATACCAAAGATATGATGGAAGCATATCAGTCTGCTACTGCTAGATCCAGAAGCACCACCAGCACTCATCATCCTAGACGACAAGAAGAGCCATGTCGCCCTTTCCCCTCTAAACCGTATACCGGTATCTCTTCTGTGAGTCTAGAGCCAAGATGCCTGGACGAGCCCGTGGTGGACAAGTTTGTCAGGGCGCGAGTTTTGGACAGCGAGCAGCAGCTCAAGGTGGTCTCTATCCTCGGACCGGCAGGTGTTGGAAAGACAACACTGGCCAGAACATTGTATCGGTGCTACAAACGGAGCTTCCACTGCAGGGTTTTCCTTCGTGTGTCTCGGAAACCAGATAGAAGGGGGCTTCTCGTCAGCATGTTAACACAAATTACAGGACAACAGTACCTGGGGCTTTTTGATGTGCCTGGTCTCATCGACAACGTCAAGCAGCATCTACAAGGCAAATCGTATGTATTTTTACTACGTCTTTCGATCTATATCTTGATTTCTGTTCCAATTTAAAGTTTTTGTATAATCCTTGCTACCGTAACTTGACCCTGCAACTGCATAGCCCGGTGCATAAAAAGGGATATATGCTGCCTTACGATTCAATCTACCGTTACCTTAGTATTTGGCCAACAAAAAGAGCATCTAAGTTCGCTCTCTCAAGGTCTACAAATTACTCCCTCTGTCCCAAAATATTTGACATTTTGGCAAATTTCATCGAAACCTACTGCTACCTGCCATTGCATATACTCCTAGGCGCTATTTGATCTTTTTTTATTGGGCTGCAGAAGGGTGGTGTACCCATGTGCCCCCAGCATAGACAAGTGGGGCTTCATATTGGAGCTTTGCCATTTTTTTTATTCAAACCTAGAGATAGACAGCAGAGCAGAACGTAGATAGTGCAGAACGCAGACACAATAGGTTGGGAACCGAGAACGTCAAATAAATTGGGAATCAGTATAGGCCTAGAACGTCAAATATAATGGGACAGAGGGAGTACTATGTTAACTAAAAAAAAAACAAAAGAGAATCACTCACCACTGCTGGCAGGATAAAATTAGCCTAAAATGCCCTATGTTGGAGAATAATAACCTACAATTTCAATAGAAAGAATAATCCAAAATTCCCTTTATTTTGCTATGTTAAAAAATAACCAAATTGACCATTAATTAAAAATAAATACAACAAAATCATTCAATTTGAATACAAAGAAAATAAAAATGGATTGGAGACTGAGAAATTTAGTAGACTGGAATTGCTTTTAGGAGAATGGAATTGCTTTTTATTTTAAAAAATTTACAACAAACCAAATTAGAACTAACATAATTAGTAGCCAATCAAAACAAAAAATATATTTTGATATCCAAACGTTGTATAAAGAGTCACCAATTGCATTCAGATCTTTTTAGATGTTTTACCTCGTGCACAAATCCGGATTCGCTTTGAATTTAAATGTTGATATGTTTTCTTTCTTCTCAAATATTTCCAAAACTTGAAACACATTTTATTCCAAAACCTTCTAAGCCCAGACCAACCCATCCTTCTTTTTCTCTCTTTTATCTATTTCTTTTCAGCATGGGCCGACCTCTTTCCCTTTTCCCTTGGCAGCCCAAACTTTGTCAGCCCAAACTTCTCATTGTCATGTGGGACCTACCTGTCAGCTTCATAACCCACCTCCATCCAACCTCCCCTTCTGTCTGTTTTCTATCCCAATCTTTCCCCATACAGACTTAACAGTCAAATATTTAGGCAAATTTAGATGTATTTTAATTCAATAATACAAGATATTTTCTAGCACCAATTGATCTATCAACGGTACCAGTACCACTAAACATGCTTAATACTAAATATAATAGAGCAAACATCTCATCATTAGCATGATCGATGTCGATGGCTAGATGCCCTGTTCGTACGAGTTGATGCAGAAAAGAGGTTTGCAGTACAGTCCCTCAAACGCCCATCGGTTCTGTTCAAAAACTTGATTGCCTACCTATTCCGAGCAGGATATCAAAGTAGGGATGGTTCCAGAGGCGTGCTCTCTTGGGGTCCTCACAGACCGCCTTCTACACTGCTAAAAGCAGTTCCTTTGTACATCTGCAGTGGTTCCATTATACTCAGGCTATCGCGTACATCCGCATATCTCAGCGGGTACATCATTTCCATAGATCGATAAAATAACAAGTACATCTCATATCCAGAGTATTTATTAAATTTCTGGGCATAACCCTGTACATGTCCACACGGATTGAGTTAGAGTGCAGAAAATAACATGGTGCGGAAGCTAGTATATTAACCCATGGGCATCAACCGAGTGAAGAACCATCCGGTCGCTTCAGGCCTCTCCTCCATCGTCCAAGTCAAATAATTCAAGAGGGAGGGTTAATTTGTGAAAATAGCACTTTCCCTAAGTTCACTGAAAATGGATCGCAGGATGGAGAAAATTTGCCGCCGATACGGTGGTGGACTGGGCTGGATTTAAAAGGGAATTGAAAATATATCGAAGGATGCGGAAAATTTGCCGCTGATACTATATATATACATACAAATATATAGTGAGAGTCGGATGCAAATTTGTGATCGATAGAATATAGCTACATATAGAGTGGATGAAAACTTGTAACCAAAAAATATGGATGCAAATAGAGTGGGATGCAAATTTGTAACCGACGGAACTATGTGTAACACACACTGTCGGCTGCAGACTTTTGAACTGACAGAAATATGAGCAACACAAACTGTCCCATGCAGTGTTTTGAACTGACGGAAATTAACTAATATGTGCCATTGGAGATTAGTGCCCAGGGGAAATGGATGTGGTGCCACAGTAGACAAGTGATGTGCGATCCAGCAACAAAGATATGAAGGTTCGGAGGAAGACCAAAAGACTTTAGATTGTATAGTCGTGGGGAAATATTCACTGTAGGCTCGTATTTTATAATTCGAAAGTATATTTTTTCGGGTTTGGGAGAAAAAACTTTTCATGTTCTCACCGTCCCATTTCTCACAGGCCACAGTCGGCTCCTTTAACTTACCTGTCAGTCGGAGCACCCTTCACCATCTCTTTGACCTAGTTAGTCCTGTCGTTTTCTCAACCAAACAAACGGAAATATACATTAGTGGGATGCAATGACAAAATCTGACTGTGTACTATGTACTATTACAGTGGTGCCATATCAGAACCGACATCCTAATATTTATCAGTCAGTTGTAGAAGACAACCGACATATTCTAGCGCGTAGGGGTGCTCCTGTGGGTTCTAAAATTTAACCGACAGTGTAGACACCATTGCAGTCGGTTTTGTTAAATCCGTCCGCAGGCTCCTGACTGCAAAATCTCGATGTGTAGTAGTGAGAGTATTCTTCAATAAATGGGCGCCTCCATATAAATTTTGGTAAAAAAGGTGAAACAAAATGAATAAAGGGGAAGTAGAAATGGAGGATGCCGCGGGGAAGAAGAAGAGAGAGGGAGTATATAGGCACCCCTCCGTTACCACCAAGGGGGTCTAGGACATCCCTGCTGAAACAAGCCACAAGCCGGTGGTGATGACCCTTCGCCTGTCACCGCCGGCCTTAGTCTGACCGGAGGTGAAGGGGCAAACGGGAAGGTCAGGTGTCTAGTAGTGTTTGTAGTAGTGTCAACACATGGTTTTTGATACACATCTCACGTCTTTTGGGCAACCGTGGAGATAAACCGTTTCTCTCACACATTAATCGAACCTGCGAGTTGTACATAACCGCCCCCAAATAAGGGACGATTAGTCGGCACAGGATCGAGCTCGGGTGTTACATGAAAAATATGAGACCAAATAATACAACAATGAGCATATACAAAGATATTACAAGACAAATTTTAAATATTACAACAATTAGATGTGAATTTGAATTACAAAGAATTTGAAAAACATAGCGCAAGCGATAGACAACACGGCGTTATTACCCTACAATGAAGCATATCGAGCCTATAGAAATGCCTCTGCAACAAAACAACAAACAACAAACCCTGAGCAACTAATACTCAGCAAGTCTTACCCGTCAAAAATGGCACACTAAGGCCAAAGGTGTAGGGGCGGACCAAAGGTGTACGAATAATTGCAAAAATGGCATTATTATTTAATACATATTTCCAGATTTTATTCAAATTAAAAGGGTTCTTGCATGAATATAAATATTATATTCACCCATTGCTATTACATGCAAGAATGCAGTACACTTAATTGATAATCATAATAGCGATTATCATCATCATATTACATTTGTGACTACGATGCGTCTGATCAAAACAAGTGGTACTCAATAACCACGAGGGACGACGATTCGAACTGATCTACATCCTGTAGGAGAAACCAAAGTACACGACGCACGTGCACTCACGAAGAGTCACATACAGCAACCTTTCAAAAGACACCATTGGCCCAGTCCGATGCTACACCTATCCCGAGTGCACGTCGTCCATATGATACCCACACGTAGCCCATGGACCCTCCCTTCTAATACATACCCAAATTCCGCAAATTCCATCTTCATCACCAGAAGAGACGTGAGGTTACATCCAACCACTATGATAATCAAGCTACGTTGGTTTCCCAATATCCATATCAAACGTATGTAATTGGTACTGTTCAATACTTGATCATTGGGCCACATCAAATGATCCTCATTTGACACAAACGGGTTGATATGTTATCCATCATCATGTGATAAAATCAACACTAATAATTCTCCCAAAAACCCTATGGCTCGTGAGTAGTGTTCCACACCACCCAACTTCTACCGTTTACTCGATATTTAGCATAGATGGAATCTATCGGCTGGCTGAAGCAAACTGAACCTACCCCATACATACATGCAACTATAGTTTCAATCAAGCCCTAAACGTAATGCAAAATACATGAGTCACATATGTGTTATATAAATGAAAATTTTGTAAAACATAGAAGTGCACCGGGGCGTGCCTTGGGTTTGAGCAATTGCAACCGACGTCGTTAGCTGCGACCACATCCACATCATTGCAACCGACGTTGTTTCCTAGTTAAAGAGAAGACTCATGGAACATGGATGCAATGATATAATGCTCATGACTATGTGATGCTCAGATTTGAAATGACCTAAATTACTAAGCATTCAGGACATGAATTCATAAAGGAAGGTTTAAATTTCCAATAATTCATTTCTATTAAAGAGGTTAAATAACTAGATTTCTGTTTCAAAAATTCTTTAACATGGTTCTGTGTGACGTAAAATTTTGGAGATTTGACATATAAAAATCAAGCACTTAAGTGTAACATTCTAGCCAAGTTTCAACCTAGATCAGCTAGGAGTAAATAATTATAATTAAAATTCAGAAAGTACAATTAGGGTGCGTTTGGATTGCAGGTTGGAGTGGGTTGGTACGGGTTCGACCCACTTGGACCCGCACTTGGTTGGAAAATGAAGTGGGTCATGTCGGAGGTTGAAGAGAATATATTGTGAAGATGCGGGTTGGTTGCATTCCTTCGAATCGGGCAGACCACGCGAACCCATATTGGACGCGCTCCTTCCATCGCAGCTTCAGGCATTCCGTAACCCCCACAGCTCCGTCTTTGCATCTGGATCTCGAATGCCGCCGCCGTTCTTCAGGCACCGTGCCGCTGTGCTCTAGTCGCCGCCGCACCCTCCCGCACTGAGGAGGAAAGACGTTGTCGCCAGTCGCCCCAGCCCGCATGGCGCCGGAGGAGCTCAGGTCGACGGCGATGCCAGCCAACAGGGAGGCGCTGTACTGTGGCATACTCTGCGGGCGCTCCATGCTCAGAGTTGCCTGCTCCTACTAGCTTGATCAGACTTAGCGTTAACTAGTAGACCTCCAGCCCGCCATTTAATCTAGATCGACCTGCAACTCGTGGTGTTCGCTGCTGATGCAAAGCTGCTAATTTGATTGCCCGATTGAGAAGTTTTGTAATTGGGAAGCGGTGAGTTGATTTGCAATGTGTGGTAATGTCACCAAAAGGAGTTTACAAACACTGCCAACCACATCCATCGAACCAAACAAAGGATAGAGCCACTCAAGCCCACTTCGTACTCCAAACCAAACTAAAAACTGGGATCAATCTAACCCCGCAAGCAAACAAGACATGGGTTCACTCCGACCCAGATAAGTGGGATGGACCCAACCCATCCCACTTGGCCCCCAAACTAAACACACGCTTAGTGCAATTACTATACAAATGCTTAGCAATAAATTGTAAAACGTGGTATGTTGATTACAAATGCATGGATACATATGCCTCCCAAGTTTCAAGAATTATGCATGTCCAGAAGTGACAATATGAATTAATCTTGGTTATTCTCCTCTTCTTCTCTAATTTTTGTATAATAAACTATTGGGTTTCATGAAATTGTGTTTCATGCATCGTATAAATCATGTTAAGAGGGTTGCAGAACATTTTTAGTTTGCATTTTTCTAGGTAGTGTACTGCAAGATATTGATTTTTGGGTCTTCCTTTGCGGTGAAAAATGCCTTTTGTGGATCGATTGAAATAACCTATTTTGGTGTATTAATTCAAGATAGGTAATTTTCCTCTAGGTCATAAAGATCGGTCATCTAGCTCGGACTTCGGACTCTAAGTGGAAAGTCTTTCTCATCTACCTCTTCCATCCAAAACCGTTTTTCCGCAGGGCCCGCTGCCAAGTTACTTAAATCTATATCAGAGCTATAGGATCGGGAAGTTTGCATCAAATTTGGCTAATTAAATTGATAATGAAATTCAAGAAAAACCGATGAGCTACTGCAGCTCCACGGTGGGAGGTTGAAGACGACCAAGATTCCAGTCCATTCACAGCACGACAGCGCGAGCTGAGGGTATGCTCGTGCTCAGTGTGACTAAGGGCACCTGCCAATTAAACTGACTAAACCTGTGCTAATTATAGAACTAATTGCATAAGTGATGGCTAATTCGCGAGGTGGATCTATTAAGCCTAATTAATACATAATTAGCATATATTTACAGTACCATCACATTGGCTAATCATGGACTAATTAGCTTTAATGGATTCGTCTCATGAATTAGCCTTGATTTATGCAATTAATTTTGTAATTAGCCTATGTTTTATACTTCTAATTGGTATCCATAGAGTCGATGCGACGGTTCTAATGTCTAAACTCCCCCCTAACTCACGTTCAACATGCAGCCCCGCAGTCTCAAACTTTCAGCAGACCAACGAACCTAGAGTACTCTGGAGAAAAACAATGTATCAGCCGCTGTGTCATAAAGTCATAACTCAGGCTGAAGCTAGATAGACAAGTGAAATTAAATCACCCTAACAACAACACTAGCATGCCACAACTCTAGATGCTCTGCTGTACATACTTAATCTGCAGCGAAAAAACTAGCACACTCTACAGGAAAGTCTCGACAATTAAAATTGTAGAGGCAGTTTTTGTGATGTATTGTAAATGACTATATCATGTAGATGTATTGTTAGAGACCTATTTTGGTTCTGTAGAGACATATTATGACCGAGTCTGAAGAGTAATTGTTTAAACATATGCAAAATGATGTGTGGGTCAGTTGGTTACTTTGAGTTAGCTAAGAAATGAGGTCTCGAGTTCAAATCCTAAGAACTCTTTTATTTTGCAATATATTTAACACTATTTATAAAAAGTGGCTCCATGTTAATTAAGGCGTTGTAAGATGACCCTATGAAATGGTCTCTATTTTTTTTAGAGACAAATTAGAAGAATGCATCTATATATTTTCCTTGATTCAATGCATTGAAATGTATTCATGAGGCATTTTAGAAAATACCTCTATATAATCATCTAGAGACACAACAATAATGCTTCTACTATAAAGAGAAAATGCCCCTGCAAGACTTTTCTGGGGTAGTGTACACAGTTTAGCGCTCAGGTATTGCATGGAAGATGTCCACGTGGTCTAACAGTAGGTTCACTTTCTTTTTGCAGCTATTTAATCATAGTCGATGATTTATGGTCTGCATCGTCATTGGACTTCTTGAGTCGTGCTTTTCCGAAGAGTAATTGTTGCAGCCGAGTAATAACAACCACACAAATTGAGGACGTTGCATTAGCTTGCTGTAATAACGACTTGGACTATGTATTCAACATGGCACATCTCGACTATAAACAGTCACAACAATTATTCATCAGTAGAGTAAGCCATATAAAGGGTTATAGTCCCGAGGAATGCAAGGAAATTTCTGATGGAATTGTTAAATGTGGTGATGGTTCACCACTGGTATTAATAACTATTGCTGGCATGTTAGCAGGCTGGCCGGACTGCTTTGTAATGGAAGAATGGAAGTACGTACGAGATTCATTGTCAACAAATGTTACTTCTGAAGGGATGGAAAGAGTTCTAAAACTTATCTACAACAATCTTCCAACTAAATTGAAAATTTGCCTGCTCTATCTTAGTATGTATCCAGAGGACTATGTTATCCGGAAGGATGATTTGGTGAAGCAATGGGTTGCTGAAGGCATTTTTGGTCAAGTGCGAGAGCAAAATGAGGAACTTCTAGGGAATCATTATTTTGACGAGCTCCTGAAAAGAGGATTGATCCAACCAGCAGACACCAATTATAATAGGCACCCTTATAATAATCAGGTGCTGTCATGTACAGTTCATCACTTGGTACTGGATTTTATTACACAGAAATCTATCCAGGAGAACTTCATGACTGTGGTGGACTATCCTGAAACTGTGACAGGGCTTCCTGCTAAGGTTCATCGATTGTCTGTTAGGTTTGGAGGTATCAAGAGTGCACAGGTACCTGATAGCTTGAGAATTTCCCAAGCTCGATCCTTCATGTTTTCTGGATTCTTCAAGTGTCTACCTCCCCTTGGGGAGTGTTGCCTTCTTCGAGTTCTGATTCTTCATGTTTGGACTGATGAAGACAAGACTGTTCTTGACCTTGCTATAATCAGGGTACTGGTTCAATTAAGGTACCTGAAGATTGGGACCAATATGACGGTCATACTTCCGTTCATGATTAGAAGGCTAAAATACTTACAGACACTGGAAGTAGATGCAAATTTAGTTGTTGCTCCCAGAGATATTGCTCATTTGCAGCAGTTATTGCACCTCCGACTTCCGGTCAAGACTTACATGCCATTACGACCAACTCTGCAAAACCCGAGCATTGCAGGAGCTATGTTTTCATTGTTGTCGTGGCTCTTGGACCTTGTCGGTAAGGACCGTCGTCTGTTCTATGCGATCGGCCGCATGACATCACTTCGAAGTCTTGGCTATTTCGATCTTAGCTCTTGCTCAAATATTAATGTGAGGGAACTCGCCAAACTAATGAATTTGCAAGATCTTCACCTGACCTGTTCTGCCGTGGCCTCCAGCCGTCTAGTTAGCAACATTGAATGTCTTGCCAAAACTTTGGGGAAGTTCAACAACCTCAAGTCACTAATTCTCGATGGTGATGCATCTTCAGGCAGGAGCATTTCTTGTGATGGCTTGAGCAGTGCGTCCTCTGCTCCGGCCCATCTTCAGCGACTCGTGTTGTCCCCGCGGGTTTTCATTATGTCCAGCCTCCCGAAGTGGATTGGGCAACTGAAGGAGAGTCTTTGCACTTTAAAGATTGCAGTTAAGGAGCTATCTACTGCTGATGTTGATATCCTCAAACAGCTAAAGGCCCTTGCAGCTCTCTCGTTGCATGTGCGGACCACTCCTACAAATGAAGTCGTACTAAACGGGGGATTTCAAGCTCTCACGTATTTCAAGTTCATCTGTGCTGCACCATTGGTGAAGTTTGCGGAAGGATCAACGCTCTCTGTCCGAAGCCTCGTGCTAGGTTTCAATGCTGACGGAATGCAGAAGTACAAGCCAGAAAATGTAGGCATCAAGCATTTGGGAGGCCTTGAAATGATCTCTGTAAAAATGGGAGGTGCCAGTGATGATCAATCCAGTAGGGAGGATGCAAAGAATAGGATAATGAAGGCCTTGTACGAGCATCCACGCAATTTATGCCTCAAACAAAAGCATCCATGCAATATTGTATGCCTCACAGAAAAGCATCCAGTCCCTCTTATCATGAACGTACAATTGGTGGGTTGGAGTTTCAATGCAGAACAGAGTTCAGTCGATGTGATCACAACGGAAGGCCCGGATGAACAATATGAAATCGAAGAAAATGATACAGTGGAAGATATTAACAGACCACCTGATACCAGGTATCCATCTCATCATTTCTTCTCTTTCAACAAACGATTTTAATCCTGCGTACTCTTGCATGTGTGTGTTTAAGCAAATTTTTGAAGAGTGCTAAACTCTTTTGCCATCAGGATTACTACAATGGAATCCTCTGCAAGCATGAAGAAACAAGGTACTCCTTATTCCTTTTTCCAGTTCCTTCTTCCTTCCAATATTTACACCTTACAGCATTCCCAAATATTTTTTGTTAGCTATACTACTGGGAACGGTTGAAAACTACTAGTATATGGTTGGTGAAGTTGTAGCATTTTTCACACTGTTGAACCATAAGTGCCCTCCTCTCCCCATCATTGGGTGAGTTGGTTGAGGTCTTGAGTTCAAGTCCTAATGACCGCATTTTCTGCTACGCGCTCCTATTTTCACGTTTGCTCCCAAAAGAGCTGCACGTGAGGGGGAGTGTTGAACCATAAGTGAATTGCCCACCTTTCCCCATCAGGTTAGGCTTTTGGGGTGAGTTGGTTGGTGCATAGTAACTTAACACATACTACTATAGCAAAATTCAGAAGACACTTCTTCCGCATTGTCAGATGATAAAAACAAGTCGGTTCCAAAAGAGATGTTACCAATGCCACTTATACCAATCAGCACTATTAGTCAGTAAACGTTTCATGTATTGACCACAAGTCGCTTATATGACCTTTACTGACTGAATTAATGGTGTCAATGATTTTGCGTTGTGGCAAAGTGGTCTCATAGTTGCTCCACTCACAAATATAATTCCATCAAGATTTATTCTAAGTCGAGCATTACAACTTTGAGCATCAGTATACACACACACACACTACAATAAATGAAACGTAATTTATGCTATGGAAGTATTTCTGTAACGAATCCAGTAATGTCAATCCTATATTCTTATTGTGAAATTGTATAAAACTTGAGATATCAATATTCGATTTTTTTTGGCAAATGAGCCAAAATCGTCCCTGAATTTTGCATAAGGGGTCAAGTTCGTCCCATATAACATTCAAAAGGTTGCTCAGCTCTTGTTGTTGGGTAAAACAGGTCCATGCGCTGATGTGTGACGCAACATCATAGCAACATCATAGTACCGCTCCTGCTGTCACCTCGGCTCCCTTTACTCAGCCAAAGTACCGCTGACGTCGCTGCCTAGTGTGATTTTGCCTCTGACCCAACATTGCCCCAACCCTGTCCCCAGCCACACCATCGTTGCACCCTCCGCTGGCTGCACTTGCACCTCCCTCCCAGCACCCCTCCACCACCATTGATGATGCATGCATGCCTACACGCGCCCTGTCCTGCCCATGTCCCCTCCACCGACGCTTTCTCCTGTCACGCCGCAGGGACTTCGGTTCACTGCCACATGTGTGGCCACCGACACCGCCCCCTCCGTGCCACTGCCGGAGCCAGAGATGCGCCGGAAAGAGACTAAGGCAGAGGAGATTCAAGTCGTAAAATAAAAGGCACAAACAAATTATGACATGTGGATCCCACCTATCATTATGCATAAGCTGAGGGCACAAGAAAAATATTTTACCTTCGTCTCATGCCACCATGCAGTGCCAGATCAGTGTCGGGATATGTGTGACCCAGAAATGATGAACTTGACCTTTTGTGCAAACTTTAGGGACGAATTTGATATTTTGCCAATTATTTTTTAAAAAACAAAAATTGACTTATGGTGAATCTAGTGGACATAATAAGATAATTGATATGGCCTTGAATTTCTCACATTAACAGTACTACAAAAAAAGGTATTTTGTAAGTCCTACCATATTGCACTATATCAAACGGTTCACTTGGAAGCTCTGGTACAACTCAATGATCCATCAGCTCACTTGCAACCATTGGTGAATAAAAAGTACCTATCTTTCATATATATTCCACTACTTTGCTTATATAGCGACGGGTGTAGCTAAGATAACAAAGGACAAACAGATCTTAATTTGAAGAATTCAAATATCATTAATATCTCAATGGGAAAACAGAAAGATACGCAGATGTGTTCTTTGAACAACAAATATTAATACACATTCTTTCCAAGGTTCCAAAAGTAATTTGTGCTACCAAACAACACAAGGTGACTATAGCTCTCTAGTAATATCCACGATAGAAAAGATTAAACAACAAATTATTGCATGACACCAGAATGCAACTATGCAACTTGTCAATCATGCAAAATGGGGAAAAAATCCACATATTACAAAGTATTGATGTAAATATTTATCAATTTTGTTTCTATTGGATACACTCCTTTCTGCTCATGCCTAGTTGCATGACAGTACCAACTTTGGCGTTAGCATTCTGAATCGATAAAGGGAATGAATTCAGTTACTGGATATCACTGGTCTCTCTGTTTCAATCATCCCATAGTCATGAGTAAATGAAAAAAATCAGAATTAGTGTGGCTTACAAAAATGAGCGGCCGAAAGCATCCCAAGGCTGGTACATTAACTCCATTTTGAGGGATCGACAGTATGGAATGGGCTCAACCGAAAGAACAAAATGGGCTTCAGTGGTCTCTTCCTGGACTATAGTAAGACCACACAAGACATCAGGATAGAACTCCAAAATCATATAACTTGTTAAAATACAAGACACAAGACCATCTAGAAACAAAATTAAATTATCAGGATTCAGTTCTCTAATAGCTTAGTGTTAAAATCATATATTTAGAAGAAATTTGTCAACTTTGAAAAGATTACAGCATGGGTTCATTGGCAATTTCTAGCAGTACCAGTCATAATTTCTTGGTTTTCATCTCAATATACCCCTAACACATAGGATAGCTTACTACCTCCTATTACCTGTCTAGATAGTCCATAAAGTCCATGATTAGCTACAGAGTCATACAGTAAATTGTGGCTTAATGTTTTCAAAATAAAATGGAAGAGCACTTTTTAACTTTCATGCTTCTGAGTTGAAATTTAAAAACATATGGTTTATGCCTCAAAAATGCATCAAACATCTGAAGTGTAAGTCGACTGGGTACTACACGGCGGCGGACCCGAAGCTCCAAGCTCCATGGCAGGGGGCGGCGGGAGATGCTGGCAGGGACGGCAGGGGGGGGGGGGGGGGGGGGGGGGGGCGGCGGTAGCGTCTGGGGCGGCAGGTGGCGGTGGGGGCTGCATGCGGCCCTGCCCGACGGCGTGCGAGGCTTGGCTGGCTCGTGGACGGCTGGAGAAAGTGATTTGGGCGAATCTGAAGCTTGGCCATGGTGATTTGGGCGGCACTGGCGGCCGGCGACGGCGAGGGCAGATGCGGACCAGCGTGCGCACACAGTTGAACGCGGAGGGAAACAAGCCCAACGGCAGATTGGGGATGGAGAGGAGAATATTGGGGATTGAGAAAAAGAGGGGATGTTATTGGGGAGCTGTTGGAGCTGGTTTTTCCCCCTTCCATCGCAATATGACAGTTTTTTTGCTATTAGGGATGGTATTGGGGAACTGTTGGAGATGCTCTAAGGCAGATGAGATTCAAGTAGTAAAATAAAAGGCACAAACAAATTATGACATGTGGGTCCCACCTATCATTATGCATGAGCTGACCTTCGTCTCATGCCACCATGCAGTGCCAGTTCAGTGTCGGGATATGTGTGACCCACTAATTATGAACTTGACCTTTTGTGCAAACTTTAGGGACGAATTTGATATTTTGCCAATTATTTTTTTAAAAAAATTGACTTATGGTGAATCTAGTGGACATAATTTGTGATACCAGTAAGTTTATTGTCATCCCCAACCGCAAGGGCCAAGCAAGAGGGTCACTGCCTCGGCTTAAAGGGGAAGGAGATAACCCTTATCTTGTATAGGGTGTCTCCAGTTTACATTCGTTGTACACCTCCCATATTAATGAGCCATTTTTTTTTTGTTACTTCTACTACGATTGAATTGCAACATGAAACTCATACATGCATCCATCTGAGAAACAGACTTTTGCTCGAATCAAATTATGTTGTCTTTTCACCCCACCTGACTTCTTTTATTAAAAATGGGAGAAGTTGGTGATAGAGAATATTTTAATATTTTCTTAGTAGCAATTATGGATAACTTATGAACATAGACATCGACAAAATTGCTTTTAACTATAACGTGTTGTTTTCTTGGACCTTGACGCATTGCATCTTTTGTCGGTCAACTACAAAGTTAATGGATAGAAGAATTATTTGTTTCTTTTTAATGCTTCATTTCTTCTGCTATATCCTACATCACAAAAAAAAATACAGGAGAATTTCCATCAAGCCGACATCCAGATTATAGAGATCAAAGCAAAAAAACAAGGTTCGGTATGGCTCCAACTTTTTTGCGAAACACAATAGTACAAACACAAATGGTCACACATCCATGCACACTCGCCCCAACCCTACACACATGCCCCTAACCCTATGAATGCCGCCTCCGATGGACTAAGCCAGCTTGACCTCGAGACCAAGTATGGCTTTGTGGATGCAAATTAGGGCCAACACACCATGTAGCACTAGAGCGTGCAGATCACAAACGGATCGAATAGCAGTCAGGCTGCATAACCTAGTCAGACCAGTTTCTAGGGTTTCACCGGAACCAATCGTTTGGGGAGGATATAACTACCACACTTGCGTGATGGAGAACGGCTAGGTTTACAAGCAAACCAGTAAAGGGATAACCAATGCACTTACTTAGTAAAGAACGACTAGTTTACTAGCAAACCAGTGAAGGTCGTCAAAGCTCCTTTCCTGTATGGATCCCTTCGGGACATGGACATCGTTGATGTACCCTTGGTCGACCAGCAAGCCTAGGACGCAATCTGTCATTATGGAGATCAGTAGAAGAATAGAGGTTGCCTGGGTTTGGAAAAGTGAAGTAAAAGTGAAAAAAGGATAAAATGTTTGATTCAATAGGATGTGTTGCAACTCAATCCGTATGGCCCTTTATATGTATTGTGTGGGAAGGTTCTAGCCCCAATAGAGTCGAAACTCATACAAATCTTGTGCTAATTAAAATACAACTCCTACTCGGTTCACATAGACTAAAACTGGTATGACCAGGTTGAAATACGATATCAGGCATTGTTCTTCCCGAAGCTATAAGTCTCTGATATGAAGTCCAAAATAGGATTTCTATGTACAAATTTTGATCTTCATTACGAGATATATGCAATGATGGAACCCATTGGACAATCTAAAAGAGTTTATCAACCCGATCTGACAATCTAAAAGAGTTGATGAAATGCAATGCAAATCAAGAATATGATATAAAAGACTCATGAAACATGAATGCAATGACATGATGCTCATGAATGTAGGATGATCAAAGATGACATGGAAGGAATTTAGTCTAATTCGTTTCGAGAATTTCCTTCATTAACTCTTATGAATTTTTGTTCTTTATTTAACATAAGGTAGTCGTGTGAACCAAACAAGAGAACAATGTATAACTGAACATACAACCTATTCAGTCACCTAGTAAATTAATATAGCCAGCATAACATTGGTAAACATGCAGGAGAGTGATTGGCAAGAATAAAGTTGTATTCTTATTAACTTCCTAAGTTAATTGGTGAAATTACTAGAGTTTATATTCAAAATTTACTTAACATGGTTCTGGATGACGTCAAAATTTGAAAATTTACCGTAACAGAGGCAGAGACATAAAGTAATTTATATCAAAATTTTAGCCTTAGAAGACGTATAAACTAGCAGGAACGATTAAAACGCTGCCATGGGTAATAATTCATTTTATGCTATACCATGTAGTAACAAAAAGTGAACATTTACATAGATGCTTGCAACACTGATGCATATGCATGCAAAAAGTCATAATTTTACTTGCACAAAAATATAGATATGAATTTATCTTTGTTTTGCTTTTCTAAATGTTGTAGAATAATAAAATGTGTTTCATGGAAATATGTTTCAGCAGAAAATAGATCTAGCCGCGACGATCCAAACACAATTTATTTTGTATTTTTATGAGCTCAGTACAAATTTATATCGAGTTTTGAGTTTCAGCTGACTTCTTGGTGAATAAAATAAAATCTGGAAAAAGACAAAGACGTGGGCCAATCAAAATGGAGGCTTACCAGAAGCCACACAGCGTAGGGAGCACTGGATCCGGGCGTGCCTAGTAGCCAGCTCGGGCTGCCAGAACAAGGCCAAACGGTCACTAAAAATCCCAAAAAAAATTCCAACGCATAGAGCATCGCTACTCATCTCTATTGTTGTGTATTTGGCCAACGGAGATGGCCGGATGATGACCGGCGACGAAGCACGCGGTCAGCAGAGGTTCGGCGACCTCGTGCGCTCTGAAATTTTTGGTAGAAAGAGGGAAGCTTGGCTCTAGAGATTCACCTTGGGATGGAGAAGAGCGGCACGGTGCGCGATGGTGATGGGGGCGGCCAGAAAGTGGAGCTCGTCGGCGAGGTGCGGCTCCAATGGCGGCGGTGGGGAAAACTCGAAATCCGAGGAAAGGTAGCTGCGATTCAGACCACAGACAACTTAGGGAGCTGAGACAAGGCGTGAAGAAGTCGTGGCTGCATTGAATTGTAATATAGCTCACCGTACAGGGGATAATCGACGACGAACTCGAGTGACACCTCCTGGCCGGACTTTAAGAAGATGGCCTTCGATCTGCGAGCTCGCAGCGGGAGAGAGAGAAAGGCGATATGGAGAAAGTCGACACCCTCCCAGTGCACCTTCCTGCAGCTTGGCTCAGACGAGGAAGCAACACAGCGGCGGGGCGACGCGAGTCAGGCAGGGTAGGCCACGGCGAGCAGCTGAGAGAGGAACAGAGAGAGGGACTGTTTCACCCCTTCTGGCCTGCGGATGGAGATAAGAGGGTGAGAGAGGAGCGGTCAAGCCGACCAGGTGGGGGCGATGGCGAGCAGCGTTGGCCACGCGGCGCACAACTTGCCGGCGCAGAGCGCGGCGCGCTGCAGGAAACAGCAGAGAGAGGAGGTTGACGGGTGGGGTCTTGAATCTGCGAGAAAGAGACAGGAGGCTGCAAGAAAAATTTTGAAGTCTTGAATCTGCTGGTTTCCTTAACACTTATACTCCTTGTGTGCATATAGATAAATAGTCTGAGAATTAACACAATTGTACCCCAATGACATCTACATATGGAATTTTTAAATTGGCTATGTGATAAGCGAAACTTAGAAAAATTCATAAGTCTGAAAACTCTAGATTTTCTTCTCCAACTTGTTGTTTCTTAAATTCCAAAAAAGGTATTTTAGGTGCTCAAGAAAATCTTATCAAAATTCTTAATTGGGCACCATGATGTTTTGTAAATTTTAGAACTGAGCTTGACCATTGAATCCCAATAAAATTGGAATTAGGAAATTGCAAAAGCAGACAGTTTCATCTCCTTTAGGGATTTATTTGAACCACCTACACATTTCCAAAAATCTCAAAATTTTCTCTAAATTTCTACATTGATCTCAGGCAGTTTCATCTCCTTTAGGGATTTGTTTGACCCTTTTTGATAATGACCAGTTTCATTTTACTTTCATTGTATTGGAAACAACACCCACATCCTTTCATTAAGATGAAGAGTGTCATATAAAATGTGGTCGCCCATTTTATATAAGAGTGTCATACAAAGAGTGATCATATTAAGATGAAAGGACCCCACCCTCTTTCATATAAAATTTATTGCCAGGTCACCCATTTAGCTGATGTGGTGCATAATTAATTGCTTATGAAAGGTGCATTGAGACTGGTCTAATGAGCAAAATACACAGTAGATATGATCAAGAGTGTCATATCAAGAACATTAGCATGTTATCAGTTAGCAATAGATTTTTTTTGTGTTCCTTTATGCTGCAAAACTAGATTCGTAATATGATCGTTCTCAATTATTGCAGGATGGTTGAGCAGAAGGCCGAAGAAGGGCGTTCGCCTAGGGGAGACTATGATGGGTCTGAAGTTCGTGATCAGGCAACATGCGAATCAGGGACGATTCGCAGCCAAAAATGAGATCGCATCCATCAAACAGCAGATGGAACTGATGACCGTCGTGATTGAGGGTAGCCCAGTGGGGGAATGGGTGCTTCAACTGCAGGATCTGACCCATGATATCCAGGATTTCATCGATATCTATACTTGGCTGCGCGTCAGATCGAGGAGGCACGCCATTGCGCATATGAGCCACATCTTGCAGTTGCAGGCTAGGATCAGGAGCTTACGAGACTCGCAACAGATGTGCGATATATCGAACCAAGGCGGCAGAGGCAACGGCGGTGTTGTTTCATCCACCGGGCTGTTGTCATCTAGCCCTTATGCTTCGGAGGACCTTCTGTTTGGCATTGAGGAACCCAAGAGTGAGCTTCTCGAGCTGGTGCTGCTCCCGGAAGAATTTGAGCAGAAAGCAGTGGCTACCAAGGTGGACACTGTTGATGGGCAATTCAATCCCTCGCCATCCGAGGCCCAGGAGGTGACGACAGAGAGCGCCGCCGCGGCCGTGTTACAGCTCGTAGAGGAAGTCTCGTTGCCCTCCTCTCCGGCCCCTGAGGAGCAGAAGCCGAGGGTGAGGTTCGTCGAAGGGGACATTGTAGAAGAAGAAGTATCGTCGCCCCTGCCGGCCCAGCAGAAGAAGCCGATTGTGATATCCGTCGTTGGGTACCGTGGTGTTGGCAAGACCACACTGGCAAGAGCAGTTTACTATGATCCTCGGGTCCGCAGTGCATTCCGCCACTGCCTTGCTTGGGTCGTGGCATCCGATTGCAGCAATGGTGGGGACCTTCTAAACAAGATCCGACAACAAGTACTCGAAGTACAAGTCAACGATATTGCTGTCCCTGACTTCTATACGCTCAGAGAGATCCTGCGGAAGAAAAGGTAAATAAACCCAGTTTTAAATCTTCATATACGTTTGCCATTAATTCTTGAACAAAAATCTGTTTTCAGAAAGAAAAACGTACAAGTAATAATGAAGATAATGTTTACTGCAGTTTACTTGTTTTTCTGTAGTCTATATGAAAATTCTTTACATTAACGGAATACTATAAATTATTCAAATAGTAGTTTTACGGTACATACTACGACCAGCAAATTACTGGTAATAATTCTGAGGATACTATTGTCATGTACACACACTACCGGAAATCAATAGTTTGCCGAGTAACGTAACGTTTGTCCAGTGCAATTTGTCGGGCACTCGGCAAAGGGGCTCTTTGCCGAGAGTAATGAATGAAGCACTCGGTGCAAAACGACACTTGGCAAAAAAGCCCTTTGCCGAGTGCCACGTGGCCGGCACTCGGCAAAGGAGGCTGTTTGCCGACTGCCGGCCACATGGCACTCAACAAAGTGCTGTTCCATTAGCTCCGTTAACTGTTTGCCAAGTGTCCCATGTTTGGCACTCGGTAAACACATGAAATATTGATTTTAAAATTTAATTAGATGATTTTAAGCAAAAAAGTGTTGAACTCAGTTGTATATCTTCTGAAGATCTACAACTTTCGTTTTGGTACAAAGTTGCTGTAACTTTATTCACAAAACTAAGTGTCCCGGTATAGTTTTTGTGAACAAAGTTACAACAACTTCGAGGGATGAAGAAGTACCCAAAACGAAAGTTGTACTCCCTCCGTTCAATATTACTTGTCATTCTAGCTTTAGGCACAGAGACTAAAAGGAGTTGTAAAAGGTGACTTCACAGAAAACGAGGAGGAGAGAGATAGAGATAGAGATATATGGGGAAGAGGGAAAGGTACAAAGGGAAGAGAGAAAGGTGCATTGGGAAGTAAGAATGACAGTTATTTGGAGAAAACTTTTGAATGCTGGGAGTAGATCTTTAGAAGATATACAACTATGTAGTTCATCACTTTTTCGTTTGAATTTTTTTGACCCAAGAACACTACGTTTGAATTTCTACAATTCAAAATTTGAATTTTTCAAACAACCTCCGATCGGGATACATTCAAAATCAAAGTGGTGGATCTCAACAAAACATGAAACTTTGAACTTCACAAAAATTGGATCAAAGGTCAAATTGTCAACCAAAATTCAATTTTCAGTTTTGAAAATAGTTGTTTGCCGAGTGCCACGGGAGGACACTTTGTCGAGTGCCCGAGAAAAACACTCAGCAAACAGCCTATTTGCCGACCAAAGGTATGCCGTGTGCCCTCGGCAAAGGGTTTGCCGAGTGCATTCTGGGGTTTGCCGATTGCCTCACACTCGGCAAACCATGGATTATCGTTTTATCACCAAGGATAAAGCATTAGTTTCATTAAAACACATCAATCCCCTCACGGGTATCCCAATTGCGTCGTCACCTGCACATCAGCCGAACCGTGTCGTTTCCCGCCCGCTGTAAATCATTTATAATTTTTTTCTGATATTACCAATAAAATTATTACTACTTGAAAATACTGGTGGTAATTACTGATAGTAATTTCTAGTACTACTAGTAATTACTGGTAGTAAACATGTAGTAATTAGTAGTAGTTCCAGTAAACATGCCGTATGTTTGTAATCAAATTAGTCAAGCGGGTCCATCTGTTGGTTCACTTTATAGAGCGCAAGTAATTTTGACTTGGGGAATTTACATTTCCAAATTTCCTACCAGCAACAGCAATCCGTCAAATTAAATAATTAAATATATTTCAGTGTACAAAAGTTATATTGATGTATTCTGGGTGCAGTACGATTTAATATGAAATTTTTATTCTTAGAAACATACGGTAAGACAAACCAATGGTAAAATTCTATTCTTAAATCATAATTTTGCATATTAAAATCATAAAATGGTCACATGGGTTTCTAGGTCTTTGTTGTTGGTGCTGTTGAAACCCTAATTCGGTAGTAATACTAGGTATGTGAGCGATCCACAGAACACGATGGTGGCACAAGACACACAGATTTGTACAGACCTGGGCCACCCGAAGGATAATAACCTGAGTCCTGTGCTGGCTATAGTATTAATGAAAACAATGCGCAAGGTGAAACTCTAATAGTTCTCTATGCGACTTAGTGACCTCCTTATATATCTGGAGAACTAGGCTTACATGGAAGATTTACTAGCCAGTTACTAGCAAAACAAGTCAGTAGATATCTAGAACATATCTAATCTTTCTATTTACCGAGTCCCAATCGTAATCCTAGTGGCATATGATTGCATTGTTGCATCTTCATAGCTGACAACACGACACGAACTACCATGTATGTAATCCCGATTCATGCCTACCCAGGATACATGTATTCGATAGGTGTAAAAAAAAAAAACACCTTGGTAACTGCATTTCAATTGTGCAACTTGTAAGTACATATTTTCTCATTAATATCTACTATACAAAATTTATCTATAACTATTGTGATTATTATTTCTTTTATAATTTAATAACTTGTAGTATACTACATATAAATATGTGTCATGCTCTATAGTAAAATAAAATTGCCACTAGTTTTACTTAGTCCATCAACCCGTTCTTTTGCATAGCCTAGCAATCTACTACTCCATTCTTAAATTATTGAAGTTAGTACATCAACATAGGCTATCATTACCTTTGACCATTTGTATTATGTAAAATATTAGTCCACATATGCAAAATTATAAGTTGCATTTTAATTTTATTTAATGATAAAACAAATCCTAACAAATATATGACATTTTTTAGAAAAATTTAAATAAGACCAATTGTCAAACATAACAAAAAAAATTCAACGATGACAACATTTTCAGAACAAAGAAAGTATCTATTATCTTTAAACAATAGCACTAAAAGAAGCCATCATATTTTTTGAGGGAGTCAAGAAATTCCCATTGTCAGAAAGAAAAAGAGAAAGATTTAGACTGCTTGATTTTATGAAGACCTAACCATCAAGTATAATCCAAATGGTCAAAAAATAGAATTACTATTTAAATAGCCAAATTTGAAACAAAAGTATAAATAAATTAAAAGATGGAGTTCGATGCGAAATACCTAATTAATGAGTCCATCTAAATATAATTGATACAGAAGTCAAATTAATAGTCCAAGACAAATTAAGATAATATATGTATATGCGGCGAGAGTTAGCTCTGATACCATTTATAACACCCCAGTCAAACCCATATAGCCTAATCCTTCCATGGAGCAGACTGCATACAGATAGCACCTAATTACGTTTTTATCTTCGATGCTATGTTTGGAGCTTGAAGACTTATAAGTTGACATCACCCACCTAAGCTTCCAATGTGGGACGAAACCCAAAACCACACTACAAGGCCACTTAGGCTCACTTCAACAACAAATAGGCCTCATGGCCCAACACTACTATTTCAGGCTTCTAGGTGTAGTACAATATTGATTCACCAATGTCAGCAAAACCTTTGCCAACATCTTTGATGATAGGAGACAAGTGACTCACCATATTTTGTTACAAGCTTAAAGCTAAAAAAAAACACAGTAAACACTAGATTCATTGACACTAAAGCTAAAAACCATACCACATGGATGTCAACGAGGCCTTCACCACCGACTAGAACCATGCAACAAACATTAACTCCCAAAGTCGATCTGAAACCCCATTCAATGGATATTAGCTCTTACAAGCATAGTGTCACAAAATGCATGTCTTGGTTAGTCCCACCCTCAATAAGTGGCAATGTCTTTAGCCCTGCACACTTCTTACCACACCATGCTATTACTGTTCGAGTGAGACATACCATCTGGCATGTGTGGCCATATCACGTGAATAATATCTGATTTTATATCCTTTTGAAGTGTCAATTCCCTATATCACTGACATAATATAGCAACATTTATGTCACTAAATATGGAACAGGATGGAAAATCGTATGCCCCTCGTACAATTGTCAAATGCCCTACTACAATAACTACTATAACTTACAATCCATATCTAAATAAGTATCCATCTCTTCAACCTGGCCCTCATCTGCAACACATTATTATTGCCCTAGGACAACATATCATATATGATAGTCTATGTTGGATAGAGGATTAAAGTCTAATATAATCAATAAACTATACTGAGTTCAGATAAACCCATGTTATGGTTTACAAAATATATTTGTGTTCATATCTCAAACAATGATATTTCCTCTAATACGTGTATTAGATATTATTACTCAGAATCACATGAATGATAATTGGTACCATTACATTGATTGATATAAATAAATAATATAAAAAACATACTTGTAATTTCAATAAGGTGAATTGTAACACCGAAAATTATATTGTGTCGAGCCTAGCCATGCTATTAACATGAGCATGCACCTTGCTAGTATTAAGTAAATTAATGGGAAAATGTTTCTGATTTTTATGGGAGTTTCTAGAATGTATCTATTGATTATTTTGTTTTAACGATTCCTCATTTACTTGTTTGACTAGAGCAAATACGTAGATAAAGTAGAGAGCAAAGCCTGTTGCTAATATTGATCTAATCCAATTCAAATCATTTTTCCTCGATCAAGATGTTAGCTCGGAATGTGGTGATTTGCAGCATACACAAATGAATTTGTCCAATTGATTGTACCAACAGTACTCTTTATTTCTTCCCGGTGCTAATGTGAAGAATCATCTAAAACGTATGTTTTATTTTGGTCCTGCTAGGTTCTTGGTCATCATTGATGACCTTCAGGAAGCTGGAGTGTGGAATGATATACAAAGTGCCATCCCGCCTAGTCATACAGGTAGCCGGATAATCGTGACCACAAGTAATCATTCAGTCGCCACAAGCTGCAGTCCTGAGAGGAGATTCATTTACAGAATGAGAGGTCTTGATCGTTCCGAGTCTGAAAAGCTATTCTGGACAAGGGTTGACAGTCGAGTAAATCGTACGCCTGCCCTGCAGTATGATTTAGCAGACACCTTGAGGAAATGTGATGGTCTCCCACTAGCTCTGATTAGCACTGCCAATTATCTGTGCCGGAAAGGACAGAATCTGTTGCCGGGTGCACCGGGAGCCTTTGAGGACATGAACAGAGTGCTCGACCAGTGCTACGACAGGCTGCCTGATAATGGCCACAGGATATGTTTGCTATCTTTAGGCACATTCCCTCAGGGACAGTTGATAAAGAGGAAGAGTCTAATTAGAAGATGGTTAGCTGAAGGACTGGTTGTGGGAGAGGGAGAGCTTAGTGCCGAACAAGTTGCTGGTAGCCGATTCGACGAGTTGATTGACAGGAACATCATTCAGCCTGTGCTGGATGGCAACAATTTCAAGGTTAAGGGCTGCCTAGTTCTTGGTGTAATCAGGGACTTCATCGTCAAAAAATCAGTTTCAGAAGAGTTTTTAACTGTGATTAGCAACGATGAGGTCCTCGTCCCCAACAAGAAAGGTGCGCATCCTGTCCGTAGGTTATCTGTTCAGGGTGGCACCACAAAAAGTGAAATAGTTGCAAAGGGAATTGGACTGGATTGTGTTAGGTCATTGACAATCGGCAATACGGTGCCGTTTGACTTCAAGGGCTGCTGGTTGCTGCGAGTCTTGGATCTGGAGGGTTGCTATTGGCTTGACGAGAAGGTTCTTCATCAGATCTGCGAACTGGTGCTTCTCAAATACCTGAGCCTCAGGGACAGCAATGTCTACATAATCCCCAGGAAAATAAAAAAGCTGGAGTGCTTGGAGACGTTGGACATTCGGGAGACACGGGTGGAAGAATTGCCCATCGAAGCGTTTATGCTCCCGCGTTTGGCCCACCTGTTTGGCAAGTTCGAGCTACCTCGACAACTCGGAGATAGGAAGACAAGAAGAAAGCTGCGACCGTTTTTCTCACAGAAAAGTAAACTGCAGACTCTTTCAGGATTTGTCACTGTGGAGAACAATGGTTTTGAGTCCGTCGTGCTTAACATGAGCTTACTAAGGAAGATTAAGATATTCTGCAACCATTCCATCACCTCCACTCAAGAGCATCATCTGGCTTCCTCCATTCAGAAGCGCCTGGGCGGAAGTAATGCCATTCAATCTCTATCGATTGATTTTGGCAAAGCATCCATAAATTTCCTGAATAACATCGGAGCTCCCTGTGCACTTGTTAGCTGCATGAAACTACGAGGAAGGTTAATCTCACTGCCTAGCTTCATCAGTTCACATGATAGTACTCTCTCGGAATTGGAGCTGTCCTCAACTGGGTTGACCATAGAAGCTTTGTCTCTGCTGCAAAACTTGCGTCGGCTACTTTATCTGAAGCTAGTCGAGGATGACGATGGATTCGGGGGAAAATGCTTCACTGTGAGACGTGATGGATTTCCAAGCCTTTTACGCCTGTGCTTTCAGGCCCCAAATCTTCCCCAAGTAGATATCCATGAAGGAGGCATGAGTTCTCTCACCTCTCTTCATCTACTTTGTCTGGAGCTTCCCCAGACAATAACGTCCGAGTCCCATGAGTCGGCCATGGTTCGGGAGAAGATTGAGAATGATACAAAGGAGCTGGTACTGCAGATAATCAGCCATGACAATAACGACATTAAGGTCGTGTCCATTGTGGGTAAGGGTGGTACCGGGAAGACCACCCTTGCCCGGAGGGTCTACAATGAGAAAGCGATCCAAGAGCACTTCGATCTGATGATATGGCTAACAAGCGTCCATCCTCTCCATGGAGCTGACCTCCTGAGGGTGTTAATAAGTCGCGCTGGGGGAAACCATGGCGGGGAGGAACAAAATAGGGTCCTCATGAGGATCCTCACCATGACCCTGTCCAATCGCAGGTTTCTCCTGGTCCTTGATGATGTAAGGAGTGAGGAACTATGGAGCGATCTGCTTCGTGAACCAATCTTAAATGCCTGTCATGGAAAACCAGGCAGCCGGATCATGATCACTACAAGATCAGAAGACCTCACCCCACGGATGGACGGAGTCTCTTGGTACCAACATCATGTGACGCAACTGGATGACAAGGAACCGCCTAATCAGGTTAGTCTAGAGGTGGACTGAATTATATTCCTAAGCTTGGTAGCTTTCATTTAAAAAAAAAAAAGCTTGGTAGCTATAATTCAGTAAGTAGTTCACGTACTATGGTCTATATATGCGCTTAAAACTAAATAGGAATTGTACCGGTACTTAAATTGTTCTTACTGATACACCATAATCTTCTATATATCATCTTAGTAAACCTGAGCATTCATATTTGCTCCTAAGGCCTAGAAATTACTGTGTTGATGAAAGAAAAATAAAAATTACCCATCACCGCTGTTACAATACAAATTAACAATTCCCAATTATTCCCAATATTGGGAGTAAAAATACTTGCCTCTTCCAACAATTCCCAATATTTGGTTTCCAAATAATTTAAAATATAGCCACATCACTTTTTTTAGTGGGCCCTACAGTTATTTTCTGGGTCCAGCGCTTCCTTCGTGTATCTGTTTGGCCGATGGAGATGGTCCGGTTTTGATGCGGCAGCAGCGACCAGCAGATCGCCTCGACAGGGGCAAGGCAAGGCAATAATTTGCACATAGCAGGAGGCGCTGCAACAAGGCAGAAGCTAGTACCGTGAGTTCGTGTTATGTTCGGCGGCAAGGCAAAATGGAGCACCCGATGGCTGATGGCGAGAGTCGGGGAGCATCGGATGGCGGCGCAAGGTGGGAGTTCGGTGAGAGGCAGGGAGAAACAGAGGGCAGCGCAACTGGGGAACGGCAGATGGTTGCGCGCCTTTGCGTCCTCGCCAAGAGCGGCGTTGGAGGCGAGCGGCGACCGAGCCAGAAAGTGCTTTCGTGCGTGGGGGAGGGCGGCAAAGCTGACGTGCATGCGGGGAGGGCGCCAAAGCTGACGTGCACGGGATTTCGTTGCGACATTGGCGAGAGCTGGAGATTGGGAGTGTGGAAAGCTTCCCTACATGTAGGGATGTTTTAGGAGAAAATAGGATGATTGTATCTTTGGGAACCAAGTTTACGTAACTGTTGGAAGCCTGATTTTGCTCATAGCACCTTAAATTAAATTTAGGGACCAATTATACATAACTATTGGAGATGCTCTGAGCAATGGAGAGGTAATCATAGAGCCTAGCTAATAATAAAAAATGTGCTATGGTAGTAATACGGTCAGATTTGAATTGTCGATAAGCAACCACAGTTTGCGACAAGAGAGTGACGGTAAGGGAAAGTGGATTATAAATATAATGATGACATAAAGCCTATCGAGCGCAAATGCACAGCCGTTGGACTAGTTTCATTTGATTGGGGGATACGTACTTCCGGGAAATCTTGCTTGGAACAAGGGAAGTGATCTCTAAATGAACTTTTAGGATGCTATTGGTCCAAATAAAGCACAAAATCCCTAACAATGCAGACACGGACAATAGTGTGATCATAAAACTTTTGCAAGGAAGGTTTGAGGGCGTTTTTTTTTTTTCTATAACCTACTCCGGATTCCTTATATATGACAAGCTTCAATAGAATATGCTTTTTTGCAAAAACAATCTTCTATAAATATGACTATTCTAAATCAGCATGGATCGCTTTCCCTTAATAGTTGTGGCATCCAGCATCAATAAATAGGCAGGAATTAATTGCCTCCAATTAATGTAGGCTCATAAGATAAGCTCGAATGAAGAGATCCGTTCTGAGAAAAGCTTCAACGGAACTCATTCGGCTGAGAAGAAACTGAAGGGAGTTCCTCCTGAAATGAGCTGGGCAATAAGCAAAGGCGATTGGAAAGAAAGCTCTATGGCAATGGAAACTGGTTTGCAAGAAAGCTCCGAGGGAATTGGTTCACAGAAAATGAAAAGGACAATTGATTTGAAACAACACTTCAAGGGAATCGAGCACCTCAAACGTCTCGACGAGCTGGTAACTCCACAGTTCTGTTAGTGATGATGTGCTGGAGGCCTGGAAGAAGGAAGCAAGCAGCCACATCAACAGGCCAAGGGTTACTCGGCAATAAGCAAGCATGCGCCTCATCATAACTGGGCGTGGAGTGCATGTGTATTTCCCACCATTTTATCTCTTTTCATTACTGTATTTCCTTGCTATCTTGTCCACGTACTGTCCATTTTATCTCCTTCATTACTGTATTTCTTAGTTTTGGTTTTGTTCAGTTCAGGTAGTAAAACAGTTTGTTAGAAGTTGTGTATACCTGAGTCGAGGCTTGACGCACGTTGCGTTCGTGTGGAGCTGGAGTCGGGTTCAGTTTGAGCGGCATGATTGAGAGACGTGGGATGGCACGGCTCGTGAAGATCATGCCGCGCTTTTGTATTGGAGTACCATGTCGAGTCTTTACATTAAAGCATTAAATCATCAAAAAGCTGCCAGTTTTCGGCAGCACAAAAATTGCAGTGTATTCCGAAAGAGTTTGGGAAGCGTTTGAATATTTTGCTTATACAGACTATACCACGGTACAGAATTACCGTCACATAGCAGTTGCTAAAAGTCCAACATCTAGAATTAATTGTTGGTCAGTAAAGATTAGATACAAATCATTGGTCGGTTAAACAAGTTTTTACGCTATACGATCGGTAATTATATTCACACTAGAAGCCGCGGTGCACCTTGGTGCTCTCTCGGCTAAATTCAGTATTGGATAATTGGCAAACGGCGGTGGCTTAGGGGGACCCTCGTCGCATCCGCCCTGGGCGGAGGGAAGCCGCTGTACGACCAGCTTCTCGTTAACATGCGCACGTCCGAGTTTTTCGTATGTGACCAACTTTGTTTCACGTGTTTGACTTTTTGTTTGGGTGAGCTGCGCTGGTGCTCGACGTGAGCTAGCATTGTTGGATGACACGCTATTTTGAAAAGTATCATTCCACTGCATGTGTTAAAAAAAGAAAAACTACCGGTGTTGAAAAAAAGAACTACAGAACTATACAACGCATTTTAAATACCACAGTTCATTTAAATATAGAATAATTATTTAACACAGTTGGAACAAAATAAAATCGCAGTTGAATCAAAATCTAACCACAGCTGGAACAAAATAAAATCAACTGGTTATTGAGCATTTGCCGTCTTTTTTTTTAACTCAACCACCATGCCGTTAATCGAAAATTGTCCTGTACATACTGCTGCGCACGTGACTGTTCTCGTGTCGAATCTTCGGCATGGCCCATTTTCTATCTTCCCGCGCGCCTGTTATTTTAGTCTGTTAGACCTTGCAAATTTGTATTTCACGCTTGTTATTATTATTTTTCTAAATATCTATGAATGAAAGAACTAGCATTATGATGTGGAGACAAACATTATTTACAGCATGTATGCCTAATACACAATGTTGCGAAATTAGTTAGAACCATAATCATATATAGGTAGAATGGAACAATACCATTACACATACAGAACAATGAACATACAAAGCTAGAATAATGACCATACACAAGTAGAACAATAGTTGTCTATGTGGAACAATACTAATACACAGATGGAACAATGAATGTTCACTTATAGAACAATGACCATACTGAACTAGAACGATGATGATTCATATGTGGAACAATGTCATCACACAGGTAGAACAATGAACGTACATAGGTAGAACAATGGTGGCTCTTATGTGGAACATTAACATTACACATGTAGAACAATGAGAGTACACATGTAGAACAATTGTGGATAATATCTAGAACAATTTTATTGTCAATAACTCAATATGTAAAACAATTAGAAAATTATATAATTTTCAAAGATGTTTTCATGTAAGACACTGATTTTAACATCAAATATAATTGCAGAGAGCTAATGAAATTGGTTTCAACATATTTAGAGTCTAAATTATTTTTAAGTGAATTAAACAAGGAAAAGACGAGCTAGTACTAACTAAACGGCAGCTAATTAGCTCGGTGCTGCAGCTCGCCACGACGACCATTCAACAACGAGCGAGGGAGGCGAGCCAAATGCGTGCGCGTGCGTGCATAGGACACCGCGGGGTGGGTGGACGGAGGCGGCCATCCGACTGGGCGGAGGCGATGATTGCCGGGCTTAGGGGCCCCTTGTATCAACGTAAATAGCTTTGTTTTTGGGTCTCTAATTGTTCTAGTACTACAATTTTATTATTATTCTAATGATACATTCTCTCTGTTACAGGAGTAAGTATTTAAAATTCTAAAAACTGACTGCACCAAATATAAAATTTCAGTTACCTGAAAACTAGCAAATTTGTTACTTTCTCGGGCTGGTGCTTCATCCTAAGTAGCAACTTCGGGTTGAATGGAGATTAAAGATCGTGTCTTCTCTGTCAAGAAATAGAAGCATTTGTGTATAGCCTAGAAACACAATGAAGAAGTATGCTGTTTCGCGACCCGAAGAAGAGCTCGGGGAGCGACACGTTGCAGGCTCGCTTGGTGGTTCACTGAGACCACCAGGTTCCGAAATACTAATCACTATTGATAATAAGCACTATTGATAATAAGCGAGAGTTGTACCTCACCTCTGCCCCAATGATTTTTCTGTCTGCCCAGAGCGTTATCATACAAAGAAACGGAAACTCACAGCGTTATCATAAGCCAGGTGGCGTCGTACGAAGAAAACAAATCGATATTGAGTCCAAGACAACTAGACGAGTACAATATGAACTCTGATTTGGTTACAATTTGGGTACAAGTAGCATGTGGGGAGTAACGACTCCATTTTGCATGGTTGAGGGAAACATCCACCTATATAGGTGCTGGATTGAGAGCCAAAGTGCAGAACGGAGAGGAGGAGAGAGAACAAAACACAATGTCTGGAGGAGGAAGATGATGTCTGAAGAGCAGTTCGCGTTCTTTAGTGGGCCGGCCTTTGGTTGGCCATTGGCCCGTGTCTCACGGGCTGTATGTGCTGCAGATTCTTTTTTCTTTTTTCATGCTAAGCAACAAAAAAAAAACCAGATCGCTACTAACAAATTGTAAGACCATATGGAACAAATCAAATTGGTATATGGAACATCATAAGATGTTGAGCATGAACAATTTGGAATTACTTCTCCACATAAATCAAACTGGTAGCTGGAACATTGCAAAGGGTTGATCCGAATTTTGAAGTACTCTTGGAACAAACTACCAGAGTCATTGGAACAAATTAAATTGGTAGCGGGACTATTACATGGTCATGGTGGTAACAATTTTGAATTACGTCAAATTATGCTTCTAATTTTTGAGGCGCGATTATGCTGATCATTTATGTTATATATATCAAAAAAGAAAGTAGTAGACCATTTAATTTATAAATATGTAATAAACCTATAAAATCTATATGTCCGTAGCAACGCACGGGCTAATTGCTAGTCACTACTATTGATGTCAGACCGGGTTGCTTACCGCAAGACCGATACACGTGGGATCGCAAAAGCGCTACTTTTGTACCTCGTATGTCTTATGTATAAAATCTGAACGGGTGATTATAGTAATGTTGATAAGAGGAGCCGGGCGATTAATTGCAGTTTTCTATAACTAATCTGTATTTGTATTTAGTTAAGCTCGTCTGTCCAGAGACCTTATAGTTAATCGCCCACGGGCTGATTGTACCGGAACGCGAGGACTCATGCGTGAAACGACGCGATCACCTACGATAAGCTCACACGCGCGGTACTCTTACAAGCGGCTCCCCGTGTCCAGACCCCCACAACCATTCCGGGATTAGAGACTTATACCTGGACCACCCCGCAAGAGAACACCCAGCGGCGGGCCCTCGTTCATCGGACGTGTCTGGATCCAGCGACCCGTCAAGGCTACGTACGCCGCCTGCAGCAAAGGAATACGGGGCAGAAACGACCCTTAGAGGCACCGCGACTCCAAGTCCTAGCGAGCCGCCGCCGCCGCCGCGACTCCAATCCTTTGGCCCCCCTCCCTTCCCCTCCGGCAATTCGCCGGTGGCTGAAGGGAGTGGGGTCCCATCTCTTTAGTAGTCTAGTAGATCGAGTCCTAGGTAAGAGTTTAGTGTCTCTCCATGCCAAATTGTTTGGTATTGGGGATTTGTTTCCTTCTCATCCTCTCCGGCGACGGCGAGGGGATTGGGTGGATTTGATCTTAACATGGCGCCTCCGAAGAAGACGATGGTGGCGGCGACCACATCAGCATCTTCTTTGGCATGACGACATGGAGAATTAGGTTTCCGGACGGCGACATCGAGGCGGGGATGATGCCGCCGCCATGGAATAAATTTCTCCGGTCTTTTCTCTGTTTTGTCATGGTTAGATCCGACCACAATGAAGGGCTAGTGAGAGATCTACCCCTCAAATCAATTTCGATTGGTTTTGAGTTGGGAAGATTAAGGTCAGTTTTTCTTCTTCTCCGCTGGGGAGAAGATGGAAAACAAAAGAAAGAAGAAGATTATGCTCAACTTTGCCTACAGGAATGTTGGCCGCCGTTTATTGGGCATGAGTGTTTGCCTGTGCGGTCATCCACATGAATCATTATACAGGTTGGAGCTTGAGATTTAGAGCTACATAATGGTTAGGTATCATGAAGACGACAAACATTACCTAGATACATTTAGCTGTAATCTTTTTGTATTTCAGAGTGCTTATAATATGAGGATGTACTCAACTACATATTAATATAATTCTTCTTCCGCTCAAAAAAAAAAGCGACCCGTCATACCCAGCTTCTGCTGTAGCCGCGTCCGTGCGGTTGGTTCACTGGGGTCGTGAGGGCTAATCTGCAAAATAAAGCGTATGCATCTGGATCGTACAGTCCGTGCCGATATGGGGTGACATGACCATGTATTTATGTTGGCAGAGGAAGAACTTGTTGATACGAGCAAATACAATCATAATATTGTCCAAATCATGCTGGTCCCTAATAAGTTAGAAGCTAAAAGCAGCAAGAATCCTCAATCCCACAACAATCGAGCCTCCTGTTGACGGTAAAATGTGTGTTCTACCGCTCGCACACGCGGCCTGAGAGATTTGCTTAACTCTGTTCAGCGCCAAAACTTGGAACGCGGTGAATTCCGGAGCGTGCCAGTCGATTTTCCCTGCAAACCGACAAAGACAAGAAAAGCGTGTAAAATTCCCGGACTATCGGCCCCGGACAGGCCGATGCGTAACCGCAGCCGATGGTTAGTGAACAAAAGAAGAAATAAGATAAAACACTCGGCTGTCGGCTAGAAACGAATCGACATGTCGCAACAGTAAGTACTCGCACGATAAATAAAGCAAGGCATGCATCAGAATCGGCAATCGGCAAAGCATGCGATCGGCAAAATCTATCGGCAAGCAATACAGTAAGGTAGATCGACAATCGACAAAAGGTGGCTCAGACTATACTTGAACAGGAGCAATAAAATATTTAAAGGCACGCAAGCATAGATCTGAACGTGGTAAACAATCGGCTAAACACCCCGAAAGAACGATTAAACCAGTAACCACTAATTATACCCGTAATCTGACAATCGCTTCACCGAGGACACGTCAACTAAGTGAAGTAGAACAGGACACGTCAAACTGCTCTACACGATCGGCAGATACAAGTATAATCGGCAACTACCGGTCCCAGGTACTCAGCAAACTAGATCTAACCCTTGGCAACTGTTTCGCCGAGGACACGTCAACTAAGCGAAGCAGACAGGACAAGTCAAACTGCCTACCCAATCACCAAGAGCAGATCTAATCGACAAAGCACCTTAACCGTGACTCGAGTAACCAGATCAAACAGGAATCGACATCAGCAATCGGCAACAAGGTCGCGGCGAGGACAAGTCAACTAACCGTGACAAAGAATTGGACCAGGTCTTAAACAATTCCATGCAGTCGACGCACGATGTAAACCCTAGATTGATCTAGATTACCGGATAACTAGCAGCCACATCAATCTAATCATGGACAAGTCGACATAACCAGATCGATGCGCTTACCTGACGAGATCCAGTCGAGCCGGAGCCCCGATGGACGCCGGTGACGAAAAAAACCCGTCGAGAAATTGTGGCGATGCGCCGAAGAGTTGATTGTATTGGTTGTTTTCCATTACAAGCGCCTGGGTCTATATTTATACACCCGAGGCAAGAGTCCGATTTGGACTTAAACACGACCCCTACTTGACCACAACTCGGTCAATCCTTTCTAACTCTAGAAAATAATTAAAAAAGGACACCAAACCAACCGGGCGCGTGCGGCTTCGGGATTTCTTTGGCCTCATGATATCCTGCGGGCCACCACTTTGGCATACAATCTTTTTTCACCCGGAGCGCATTCCATTTTTTCCACTGACAGCGGGCCCTAGTCCAAATTTTGGTGTCAACACATGCCCCCCAAGCCGGGGTATGGAATCTCCATGCGCCGGATTATTTCCCAATTTCTCGCGCTCCCTTGATTCCCGCGCCGTACTCAACACACTTGCAGTGCCCCTTCGTATCCTGTGCCGCCTGCAGCACGTCCCATCTTATAAATAGAAAGACATCTACCATTCTTATCTTTCTTCCTTCTCTCGCCGGCGCATCTCTTCATCTCCTCATTCTCTCTCCTCCCCTTGCCGCCGGCGACCAATTTCCTCGGAAGACCAGGAAACGAAAACTCCTCAAGATTTCTCGCATCTTCATCGCAATGGCGCAACTAACTGCTTCCTCCACTGCTGTCCCTAAGGTATCAATCTTCCATTCCATCCCCGTTCTTGAACTAGAATAGGGTTGTGTTCTTGCGGTACTGTAGATCCCTTTTGTTCATAAGCCATCTCCATTCTCCTTTAGACTCTTGGCTTGATTAGATTCATTTTCATTATTTCTAGGAACTGCGAAACCAGATTTTGATCCCTACAGAACTCGCTACACACCGCTTCTTGGGACCCATGGGCGATCCAGATCCAATAACCTTCATCTGCAGCGAAACCCTTAGAATGCCCTTCAAGAGATCACCAGTAGCGCTGGGGACATGGGCAAGTAGCTTCAGATCATGGCCCACTGAGATCCAAGGCTGGCGTGAATGGTTCCTTAGGGTAAAAGCTGCAAAATCGGCAATATGGGCAACCGTCGGCATAGATCACTGCTTAGAACTCACTCTTGCCGATATGAAGAAGAATGAGCCAATGTTATCGGCATCTTGCTACTTCTGGTCTGACGCATTGAATGCCTTCCTTTTCGGCCACGGACCAATGACTCCAACCCTCATGGACGTCAAGATGCTTACCGATCTGGATGTAACTACTAATGCAAGCCTCCAGAGTTTGAAAGTCAAGCCATCACATAAGCTTGATGCCAGAGACATCGGCGGATGGAAGAAATATATCACCACCTTCCGGAAAACAGGACCAGTGACAGACAAAGAACACGCCGCTTTTCTGACGATGTGGCTTGAACACTTCTTCTTCTGCGGAGCCCAACTCGGTCCTGTATCCAATCTGCAGAACTTAGCAGAAAGATTGGCAGCTGGCACTGAAATGCCTATCGGCAAATTCCTGCTTGGTGCCCTTTACTCTTCGCTTCATCAGGTTGCCGAGAAGCTCTGGCAGGACACCCCAATCGGCAATATTGGTGGTCCATGGTGGTTCCTTCAGATGTGGCTCACCCTGCACTTTCGCAAGGCTATGCAACTTCAAGACTTGTATTTATACAAGTTTCCAACCCCCGATCAGGCTGGACGCCGATGCACTTCACTGGGAGAAGCTTTAGTATCGATAGATGGAGTCAGAATGACTGCCGATCTCTTGGCTTCATACTTTAAGGCTTTCTACAGAGGCATCAACGAAGGTCATCTTGACTGGTTTCCATATGGAAGATCTGACATCATGGATCATTTTGAGATCCCTTTTACCTTCCGGGCTGACAATCCTCTCCAGAACGAAATATCGGCAACATCTTCGTGATCTGCATCAAGCCTTGCATTCTGCCGACAGGATTGAACGCAACAGGCCATCAGAAACCGTCGTATGAATTCTACAATCCTTCATTTGCTGCAAGACAAATGGGTCTCGGTCAGATTCCTCCTAGTCTCTTCTATGCCGATAAGGTCAAAGCTCGTGCCGTTATCGAATCGACTCTGGAGTATTCATGGCTATTTGGTTTGACTGAGAATCTACCCCTTGGCCATATCGACAATATTGTATTGGCGGCTTCTTGCACAAGGCTCTTCAGGCAATGGTGGGCAGAATGGTCCAAACATCTCCAATGCGCCAACATAGCATCCTTCATTTCCAATCTTCCGCTTCCCGAACCAATAGGAGAGGTAACCGATCTCAATTTCCATCATTTTCTCTCATCGACAAATCTTTAACTGCAGCTTATTTTGCAGTCTGACTCTGAGGATGCTCCCACGGAAAGCAACAGCGGAATTGTGACAGCCCGATCCACAGGATCTTTGTCCCACGGTGCTGATTAAGCAGACACGAGATAATACAACACTTTCGACTTAATTAACAAGATTATTATTATTACAACATAAGTTCAGAGTATAGCGGAAGCGATAAAACGACAAGTTTGAAAGCGGAAGATACACGAGAGTTCACTTCTCTCAACGATACAGCAGTAGTGACATTCTGATGCCCATCTAGAATATCACTCTAGCAACACACATCACGGCAGCGGCAAATCAGACTCCAATTATTACCTGAAAAACCACAAGGCACAAAGCCTGAGTACTAATTACTCAGCAAGTCTTACCCGTCAAATTGACTCCTAGACATGCAAAGGCTGACATAGGATGGCTTCAATTTCAAAAGACTCGCACTAAGCAACAAATAATCTTTCTATCAGATTTTAGCCAAGTTTTATCTTCTTAATAGTAGCATAAATGATTATGGAAACTAAACAAGCATGTAACATAGACAATTCTTGAATAATAAGCATAGTGATATCAACCTCAATAATCCAACAAGATAGCATATATCATCATCATAATCAAGTATCATGTGTGCTACGTGAAGGCGGCAAGCTCAAGCGGTACTCATTTCTGCGAGTGACAGCGATTATAATCGATTTACACCAGCTGGGAAAACCCGAGATACACGACGTATACGCACCACTCAAGATGGTCATATACGGCAACCTTTCACAAGACAGTAAACACCAAGCACGGTTCCAGTCTCAGGGATTGGGCAGCCGTCCCACCAACGGTACCTCGTACCTCCCATGGCCTGAACCTGCCCAATACACCTGTACTGGGTGCCGTACAACGATGCCACCATACATGCTACGTCAGTTTACTAGTCCCCATTACACTAGTATGCACTCGGTACGTTCAATGCTTGATCAAGGGGCCAACAACGAATCGGTCCTTAATCGACTAGGCAGGGCTACCACCGTGAAGTCCCAGACTTCCCAATCCATCCTACACATGCAATGCCCCTGCCCGGTCTCAACAAATAACATAAACTCATTCTTTATCTTCTCTTTAGTGATTCAATTCTTAATCACAGGAGCAATACTTGATATATATATACGAAATACCTTAACTAAGCATAGCAGACATTCTATCGAATTACTAGGATAGACACATAACATCATAGGTCATCTGGGATAGCATGCAAGTGGATTTCCAATCAACTCCAATAACCTAAGTGCACAACCATCCTAGACACTCTAGCAATTATTCTCTAGAAATCAAAAATTGTAAAGAAGGGTTTGGAATGAACCGGGGCTTGCCTTAAGCTACACAAACAAAGTTAGTAGCTTCAGCTATTGTCTCCTGGTTAGAAAGATCCTTCTGAATATCCTCCTCAACTTCTGGATTATCGTTTCCTATAATGCGATTATATGTCAATGAAGAGAATACAAAGAGAACATAACACAACATGTAGATGCAATGAGATTGACTTGGTTTCACATTTAAAATGGGAAATTCAGTTCTGAAATTATGTTAGAATTATTATTACTTTCGTCTGAAGTATTTCCTTCATTGACTCCCATGAAGCATTATTAATTATCTTGTTATATTATTATAGAAATAGCTTCCAGAAATCATGTTAATTCTTTTGATGCATTTCTGGACATGAGTGGCTCACTAACATTACTAACATGCTTGAACAGATCAACACTTTATTTTACCTATTTTATGCTTAAAAGAATTATTTTAAGTCGCAAAACCTAACTACAACAAGGAATAAATCCTATAAAATTTGGATGAACAGTTCTGATCTAACCCAAAATTACGGTGAAAGGTGATCACCTAAGCTATACACATGCACAAGCTCAAGGTTATTTTATGACTAGATTAATTTATTAAGAAGATGACAAGTTTATCAAAGAGAAATTCATAAATAGTTCTCTTTACAGAAACAAGATGAACATCATAGACCACTGTGAAGGGCATGTCACAAGGATTCCAACAAGCCCTAGTTTGCAATTTTTGGATAAGTAAATCATTTATTATGAATTTAACAAGGTTAAATAGAGTTCATCTTCTAAAAATTTTCAAGGACAGATCATGTATGAACACTGATCAACGTGCTGTTCTAGGGATAGATCTCATCAAGCTGAATCCAACAAATTTTAGTTTGCAATTTTTGGACTTCAGAATCTTTTTATATCGAATTTCAAAGTTTAAACAAAGTTCACTAGTATTTACAAGTATGCCACTGAACAATTTTAACCCTAACGCGCTCTGGTCGCGCTCGGCGCGCACGGCGGCGAGACGGTGGCGCGGCTAGCCGGCGACGAAGAGTGGACCTCCACGTGAACGTGTTACCGTGTGAGCACCAGTGAACTTAGGGCTACACGCCGGTCAAAGCAACGAGTCAAGAAACTCACCGGAGCGGCCTATCGACGGAGAGGGCGGAGCTCGAGTGCGCTGGGTCGGCGGCGGACCACGGCGAGACGACGACGAGCTGCACACTGCACAAACGTCGAGGAGATCATGACCCAGAGGTGCGCAAGGACGTGTGGAGCTAGCCAACACAAGGAATCGATCGGAGTCTCACCGACGAGGACGAATTCCGGCGAGGAATCTTCGGCGGACGGCGGACGGCTCTGAGGAAGATGATCGGATTCCGGCGGCTACGGTGCACGGCGACGTGAAATTCTTCTTGGTACGTAACCAGCGTCGCGCGGCGATCCTTTCGCGGGGTCAAGCTCGCGCGGAGATGCGGTGTAGCGGCGACGAGCTGTTGAACTCGTCGGCGGCGGTTAGGTCGCGCGTGCGGGCGAGAGATAGCGAGAGAGAGCGAGCGCTGCGAGAGTGAGGAGCGAGAGAAGAGAAGCAGTGGTCGACTTTGCCTCCTCCAATCGAGCTGAAGCGGTGGGAAACTGAGCTGAGGCGGTGGAAGCAGGAGGTGGCGGTCGGCGGCGCTGCGTCGAGAAGCACAGAGAAGAAGAACTGAGGCTGCCAGCCGGGTCCCACTGAACCTTCTCAAAATTTACAGAAATGCCACTCTCTTTTGTAAATTCAAAATAAATGGCAAATGAGCTCCAGAAATTCCCAAATTTCACATAGGACTTGTTTGACACCTGTAGAGGACACCTGTCCAGTTGGTTTGATGAAAACTTACGAAATTCAGATTTAAAAGTCAAACAGTTTATTTAAATTTTAAACTTGTTTGATTTATTTGAGGTACTTCCCAAATTCAAATGCTTCTAAATTTTGGCTAGATTTTTATTTCACTTGTAGCTTTCACATAAATTCTTGATTGCACATAATTCTGTTCATTTCTTTTAAATTCCTTTTTAAATTTGACTTAAATTCGGATTCTATTCAAATTTTTGATCCTTCATTTTATGTGACTTAATTGAAATTTGCACCTAATCAACTTTACATGATGACTAAGCACTGTAGAGAAATGAACGAGACACCTGGGGTGTCACAATCCTCCCCCTTAAAGAAATCTCGTCCCGAGATTACGGCGAGTTAGGGGAATAACGATGAGTACAAATGGTACAACCAGAATGTGTGAAAGTTTGGGCAGCAAAGATATTGAGTGAATTCCAATCTGGTAAGAAGCAAGTAGATGCCAAAGGAAATATTTCTATACAGATCAGATAAACAAGATGGAAATCAACTCACAGGCAATTGACCATGAAATGGGGCCATAGCTCAAGGAGGTCTAAATTGAGCACATAATCAAAACAGCGAACAGGGTCTTGGGTTCATTGATTGGTTCTCAAAGGCAATGGTGATCGATGAGTAACTAGAAGTTTGTTCCCACGATAAGGATAATCAAACACCTCATTCTTGCTCAAAGTCTTTAGTTTATTAATGCATCATTTTTACAGGGTAGTATAATGCCTACTCCTATCATGATATGCATCTCGATGAGAGTTGATGCCATGGTGCAATCATGGTGCAATGTATGTTCTCATGGTGCAATGCACGCGTGTGATGGTGCATATGTAATGATGCGGTTGCATAATGCCATGCCACGGATGGTGCGTAATGATGCATATGGCATGGAATGCAAGTAATGTTGCAGAATGATGCATTATGTCATGTTGCATATGGATGATGCATATACCGGTATATATATGTGCAATGGTGCGTGTCATGATGCAGATAACATGACGAGTCCCTCATGGTGCACATGCAAAATGTTTATGTTATGAAGCAAATGGCGGTGCAACGCATTATTCAATGGTGCAATGCACATTTTTGCAAGAATACTCATGAATGAGTCATGTTATCCCCCCAATGCTTCATGCCATTATTTATTTATTTTTACTTGGAGCAAGAATATGATGATATAGTATATAGATCAAGGATACAATTTAGATCACAAGGTAGAGCCAAAAATATTCCATGCTCAAGAAACTAGAACATGGTCAAACCTTTCTGCTCAGTAGTGAAATATGTCAAATAATTCAACGTATGCAGCCAGATCATGGAGCAAGTAGGCCACAGAAATTTAGTTGCACCATGCGATGAAAAATCATCGAGTTTAGCAACCGGACAAAATCTGCCATAACTGGCAGTCATCACGGAAAGCAAAACTGGGAATTTTGGGTGCAGAATTAGGAAATGTGATGAAATAGAAGGTTGTAAATAACTCTCATAGCTTTCCAACGAGTATTCATATGACTCCATAGGACAAAAAGGTCAGTAGTTATGGTCTGCGAAAGCTGACAGTCGACGCGAAGAATTTCGGTTCTGGACAGAATTGACAGCGACTCAAAGATTGGATGTTTAAGCAGATTTACAGGGAGAAACTCGAAAAAGTTCAAAAACCAAACTTGCAGTAGATTCCGAAACCTTTCCAGAGAGTACTCGAACTCAACATTTGGATAAGAAATAAGAGAGATATGAAATTTTTAAGTTGACTGAAATTTCTGAAAATTTCAGAATTCGATTCGATGAAGACAACGACTTGCAAAAACATCGAATGATCGGTTTCGAATATCGTTCGACAACGATAGAGACATGATTTCCGATCGCGAATAGGGGAGGTCAGGTTTCAAGCGATTTACTTTAGTTTTTGCTTTTCTAAAACGATTTAGTTGGTTTGATTATGCAATCAATTTCTTTCATGCAACTTAATGATGGAGAGTGAGAAACAAGGTAAGGCAAGTTTTTACTTGAGTTAATCATGCAAACATGAGAATGTCATGCAACACATTTTTTTTTAGTTAACCTAATTTATCCGTTCCTCACCAAAAAGAAAACAATGCCATTATATCGGCACGTATTTCGGTGGCATACTCGTCTCTCAATCGTGTTAGTCTAGCAAACGGTGTGACCTCTAACGTAGTTAGTGTACCTGCAGAAAAACACACAACGTCACCTCACACAACCTACTCAGGTGACGTATCTGTACATAAAGTAAACGCACGGCTCCAATCATCCTCATGAACGCGATGGTCCATGTACCAGAAATCACCTCATGAACTCGATGGTTCATGTACCAGAAATATCACTGAGCCATGCATGATCCTTACCTTCTTACCTGAGCGTCGGTGCGTCGTTACAGAAAAGTAACAAACAACCCTTATTGCCACCTGAACACTAACATCCTTATGTGGGCAATACTAACGTATCCTCACCGTATAACGTAGTTTTCAAAATACGGCGTTTAAGTGTTTGTATTATCTTGGACCGGCTCTGATACCAGCTGTGACAGCCCGATCCACAGGATCTTTGTCCCACGGTGCTGATTAAGCAGACACGAGATAATACAACACTTTCGACTTAATTAACAAGATTATTATTATTACAACATAAGTTCAGAGTATAGCGGAAGCGATAAAACGACAAGTTTGAAAGCGGAAGATACACGAGAGTTCACTTCTCTCAACGATACAGCAGTAGTGACATTCTGATGCCCATCTAGAATATCACTCTAGCAACACACATCACGGCAGCGGCAAATCAGACTCCAATTATTACCTGAAAAACCACAAGGCACAAAGCCTGAGTACTAATTACTCAGCAAGTCTTACCCGTCAAATTGACTCCTAGACATGCAAAGGCTGACATAGGATGGCTTCAATTTCAAAAGACTCGCACTAAGCAACAAATAATCTTTCTATCAGATTTTAGCCAAGTTTTATCTTCTTAATAGTAGCATAAATGATTATGGAAACTAAACAAGCATGTAACATAGACAATTCTTGAATAATAAGCATAGTGATATCAACCTCAATAATCCAACAAGATAGCATATATCATCATCATAATCAAGTATCATGTGTGCTACGTGAAGGCGGCAAGCTCAAGCGGTACTCATTTCTGCGAGTGACAGCGATTGCAATCGATTTACACCAGCTGGCGAAAACCCGAGATACACGACGTATACGCACCACTCAAGATGGTCATATACGGCAACCTTTCACAAGACAGTAAACACCAAGCACGGTTCCAGTCTCAGGGATTGGGCAGCCGTCCCACCAACGGTACCTCGTACCTCCCATGGCCTGAACCTGCCCAATACACCTGTACTGGGTGCCGTACAACGATGCCACCATACATGCTACGTCAGTTTACTAGTCCCCATTACACTAGTATGCACTCGGTACGTTCAATGCTTGATCAAGGGGCCAACAACGAATCGGTCCTTAATCGACTAGGCAGGGCTACCACCGTGAAGTCCCAGACTTCCCAATCCATCCTACACATGCAATGCCCCTGCCCGGTCTCAACAAATAACATAAACTCATTCTTTATCTTCTCTTTAGTGATTCAATTCTTAATCACAGGAGCAATACTTGATATATATATACGAAATACCTTAACTAAGCATAGCAGACATTCTATCGAATTACTAGGATAGACACATAACATCATAGGTCATCTGGGATAGCATGCAAGTGGATTTCCAATCAACTCCAATAACCTAAGTGCACAACCATCCTAGACACTCTAGCAATTATTCTCTAGAAATCAAAAATTGTAAAGAAGGGTTTGGAATGAACCGGGGCTTGCCTTAAGCTACACAAACAAAGTTAGTAGCTTCAGCTATTGTCTCCTGGTTAGAAAGATCCTTCTGAATATCCTCCTCAACTTCTGGATTATCGTTTCCTATAATGCGATTATATGTCAATGAAGAGAATACAAAGAGAACATAACACAACATGTAGATGCAATGAGATTGACTTGGTTTCACATTTAAAATGGGAAATTCAGTTCTGAAATTATGTTAGAATTATTATTACTTTCGTCTGAAGTATTTCCTTCATTGACTCCCATGAAGCATTATTAATTATCTTGTTATATTATTATAGAAATAGCTTCCAGAAATCATGTTAATTCTTTTTGATGCATTTCTGGACATGAGTGGCTCACTAACATTACTAACATGCTTGAACAGATCAACACTTTATTTTACCTATTTTATGCTTAAAAGAATTATTTTAAGTCGCAAAACCTAACTACAACAAGGAATAAATCCTATAAAATTTGGATGAACAGTTCTGATCTAACCCAAAATTACGGTGAAAGGTGATCACCTAAGCTATACACATGCACAAGCTCAAGGTTATTTTATGACTAGATTAATTATTAAGAAGATGACAAGTTTATCAAAGAGAAATTCATAAATAGTTCTCTTTACAGAAACAAGATGAACATCATAGACCACTGTGAAGGGCATGTCACAAGGATTCCAACAAGCCCTAGTTTGCAATTTTTGGATAAGTAAATCATTTATTATGAATTTAACAAGGTTAAATAGAGTTCATCTTCTAAAAATTTTCAAGGACAGATCATGTATGAACACTGATCAACGTGCTGTTCTAGGGATAGATCTCATCAAGCTGAATCCAACAAATTTTAGTTTGCAATTTTTGGACTTCAGAATCTTTTTATATCGAATTTCAAAGTTTAAACAAAGTTCACTAGTATTTACAAGTATGCCACTGAACAATTTTAACCCTAACGCGCTCTGGTCGCGCTCGGCGCGCACGGCGGCGAGACGGTGGCGCGGCTAGCCGGCGACGAAGAGTGGACCTCCACGTGAACGTGTTACCGTGTGAGCACCAGTGAACTTAGGGCTACACGCCGGTCAAAGCAACGAGTCAAGAAACTCACCGGAGCGGCCTATCGACGGAGAGGGCGGAGCTCGAGTGCGCTGGGTCGGCGGCGGACCACGGCGAGACGACGACGAGCTGCACACTGCACAAACGTCGAGGAGATCATGACCCAGAGGTGCGCAAGGACGTGTGGAGCTAGCCAACACAAGGAATCGATCGGAGTCTCACCGACGAGGACGAATTCCGGCGAGGAATCTTCGGCGGACGGCGGACGGCTCTGAGGAAGATGATCGGATTCCGGCGGCTACGGTGCACGGCGACGTGAAATTCTTCTTGGTACGTAACCAGCGTCGCGCGGCGATCCTTTCGCGGGGTCAAGCTCGCGCGGAGATGCGTGTGTAGCGGCGACGAGCTGTTGAACTCGTCGGCGGCGGTTAGGTCGCGCGTGCGGGCGAGAGATAGCGAGAGAGAGCGAGCGCTGCGAGAGTGAGGAGCGAGAGAAGAGAAGCAGTGGTCGACTTTGCCTCCTCCAATCGAGCTGAAGCGGTGGGAAACTGAGCTGAGGCGGTGGAAGCAGGAGGTGGCGGTCGGCGGCGCTGCGTCGAGAAGCACAGAGAAGAAGAACTGAGGCTGCCAGCCGGGGTCCCACTGAACCTTCTCAAAATTTACAGAAATGCCACTCTCTTTTGTAAATTCAAAATAAATGGCAAATGAGCTCCAGAAATTCCCAAATTTCACATAGGACTTGTTTGACACCTGTAGAGGACACCTGTCCAGTTGGTTTGATGAAAACTTACGAAATTCAGATTTAAAAGTCAAACAGTTTATTTAAATTTTAAACTTGTTTGATTTATTTGAGGTACTTCCCAAATTCAAATGCTTCTAAATTTTTGGCTAGATTTTTATTTCACTTGTAGCTTTCACATAAATTCTTGATTGCACATAATTCTGTTCATTTCTTTTAAATTCCTTTTTAAATTTGACTTAAATTCGGATTCTATTCAAATTTTTGATCCTTCATTTTATGTGACTTAATTGAAATTTGCACCTAATCAACTTTACATGATGACTAAGCACTGTAGAGAAATGAACGAGACACCTGGGGTGTCACAGGAATCGGCATTGTGTACGTGGCTGCACATCCAGATCCCGTCATCGGTTCTGATGCACCAACACCGGCTCAATTTCTCAAAGGCCAATCTTCTAGAACAAAGCGTCAAGGCCCTCGCTTCAAGGTCCCAGCCAAACGTCACAAGGCCCTCCTGAAACAGCCAAGCTCTGCGCCAACTCCTCCCAGCAGCCCGGTAATCATTCTTGTCTTCATAATCAATTTTCATAATTTGGCAAAAATTGATATCTAACCTTTGTTTTAATTTCAGGGCAATTCTGGAGAAGCTGTCGAGGAAACTGAATTTCATTCTCCTGAAGCCCATGCTGACACCGAGCCTGAAGAGACCGAAGTCCACCCTGAAAACCGATGCCGAAACTGCGCAACAAGCACCAGCTGCTACTACCTCAGAAGAAATCGGCATCGAGATTCAACAAGTACCGGCTTCAGAAGAAATCGGCATCGACACTCAACCACAGGTTCGTCCTTGAAACTTGTCCATCGGCATCTACATCTTTATTGACTTCACATTTGATTAGATGCAAGAGCGAAGGGAAGAAGAATCGGCAAACCTCTCTGTCGATGAACCTGGAACTTCTCAAGCAGTTCCTACGCAGAACATACCAAGAGGCCACTTCTCAGATCCTGGAGCATCTTCTTCTCAGGCTGTTCCCATTGAAGCTGATGTTGATTTATCCGAGGTAATAAATGTCGATTTGTTCTCTTCGTCAATTTGTTTTCTAATCATCTTTCGTACTTGCAGGCACGTGTGGTAGAGCCAATTGTCGCAATGCATCATCGGCAACCACTGCCAATCGACATTCGCAATGAACTGGTCGAGCTGGAGAAAAGACTTGACTTTGCTACTACCGAAGATCTTACTCGCAATGCAAGTCCAATCCGTGCTAGATTTGAAGTGATCCAGAATCGCCTTCCAAGGGACTTGAGAGTTGCCCTTCATCCAGTGGCCTACATGGAGTTCCGGCGTCTGGATTATGAACAAGCTCAAGAAAATGTCAACCGCCGATCCCATCAACGTCAACTCGTCTTGGCAGCAGAGAAAGCTCTTGAGCTCTCACAGCAAGAATTGGAGAAATACAACTCCATGAAGCAGCAGCTAACAGAAGAAGAGAATCGGCTGACTCAGCTGAAGAAAGAAGCCGAAGACTTGAGAGCAGCTCTGCAGGCTAAGGAACAAGAAGTATCGGCATCGGCAGAAACCATTGCCAAGATCGATGCTTCCATGCTTCAACAAAAAGATTCGCTCAATGCCTCCATTGAAGCTTCACAACGCGCCTGGGCATCCGTGCCTGCGGAGATTGAATCTGATGACAATGACAACTACGTTCTGGCCGAGATTGATCAGCTTCGCATACATGCACTAGATGTACTCCGTGATTATCTGTACCCCCGTAGTGCATGAACTTGTAATCAAACAATGTCTTCCGATCTCTGTAATATATATATTCCTTTTATATATTTTCCCTAAGGGCGATACCATTAGCATCGGCCATCTTAAAGGCGACGCTCTTAACGTCGGCTCCGATAAAACTCAACCGAACACTTTAAAGATAAATACTTCGTATTAAGCGCTCGGCTGAATTTCATCTCTTGCGTCGATCGGCTGATTGTCGATTGCATCGCTCTTCACTTCCATCAACCGATCAACATCTGTATCTGGTAACTGCTACAGCAACCGTGGAGTTGCCGATCCTTCAGTGATGCAGACACCTTCATCGGTAACATCCAATGCTTCGCCTTCCCAGTAAGTTCCTGATATGCAAGGCAAGCTTTCAACCATCGTCGGCAAGAAGTCTGCAGTAGCCACACTCACCGATTTGTCAGCCTGAATAGTTTCCACCTCGTCGCCGATCCACTGGATAAGGAGCTGATGCATCGTGGAAGGGATACAGCAATTAGCATGAATCCAATCCCTACCTAGCAGTACGGCGTACGAACCTTTGCCTTCAATTACAAAGAACGTCGTTGGCAAGGTCTTGCTTCCAATAGTGACTTCAACGTTGGTGACTCCTTTGACTTCAGAGCTCCTGCCCCCATAGTCCCTTAACGTCATGTTGGTCTTGGTCAGCTCTTCAGGCAGTTTGCCGATCTTCCTGTATGTCGCCATCGGCAAAACATTGACAGCAGCACCACCGTCGACCATCATCTTGCTCATCGGCTTGCCATTGACGAAACCATTAAGGTACAGAGCCCTCAGATGGAGATGATCAACACCAGACGGCTTCTCAAACACTGCCTGCTGTGGACCCAATAACAACTCGGCAGAAGCTTCTTCTTCCGATTCATTAATGTCCAAAGAACTAAATTCTCGCGGCAGCATAAATACCATATTGACAGGAGCTTCAACTTCATGTACCTGAGATTTGACTTTTGGTCTCCATACCTTTTTTGACTTGGGCCCCTTGTCATGATCATCCTCTTGGTTCACTTCCTTGTTCAGCTCCCGGCAACGTGCCCTCTGTACTCTTCTCTTCTGAGTCTTGGTAAAAATACCACTCGGACACCATTGGCCTTCTTCTGTGAATTCGCCCTGATCATCTTCATAATCTTCAAACTTGACTGACAGGACCAAGTCTTTCATGCACAGAAACCCTTGATGATGGTCTCCTCATAGGACCTCGGCTTGAAGAACCAACTTCCCTGTACAAATCTCCAGATCTTCTGCTACAGCCTGGACAGCCTTCAATTGGTGGCAACTTCATACCCTGTTCCCAACAGTACTGGAAGAACGGACAGTTCCAATGTGGATCGAAGTCATCATCACTCGTCCTCCTGTCTTCCCTCTCCCTTTTCCTTGAGTACTTGCCGATCAAAGCAGCAGATCCACCGATCATGTTGACTGGAAAAGGATGCCCATCAATCTTCATCGGCTTTTGACCAGAGAATTTAATACGATCACTCTCAATTGCCGATTGGATCTGTTGCCTGAACACTTTGCACTCATTGGTGTGATGAGAGGGAGTATTATGCCACTTGCACCACTTGATCTTCTTCAACTCCTCAGCCGGAGGCAACGTGTGATTAGGTGGGAGTTGAATAAGCTTCTCTTGTAGCAGCAGATCAAATATCTTGTCAGCTTTGTTGATGTCAAAATCATACTTCTTTTCTTCTGCCTTCTGCTTGACCCATGGACAGAGAACAGTCTTCTTATTCCTGGTCCACTCAGCAAGAGCAACTTCACCTTCGTCATCAGAATCAGAAGAATAATCGGCATAAGCCGCCTGGAACTGTCTGCCACGTGTATTCTGGACACGCCCTTCATGAATCGACGCCTTCTGAAAGAGTTGTGCCAAGCCATCGACTTCTTGAGGCGCAAACTTGTCTCTAATCTGGGGCAGCAAACCTTGATAAGCAATTTCAGCCATTTGCCGATCCGTCAGATTCAGGTTATAGCACCTGCCACGGATGACTCTGAACCTTTGGACAAAATCGGCAACTGACTCTCCAGCCTTCTGACGAACAGCTGTCAAATCTGATATGCTCAGCTCTGCCATGCCAGTGAAGAAATAAGAGTGGAATTTCTTTTCCAAATCGGCCCAATTCCGCACGGATCCCGCAGGGAGGGAAGTGAACCATGAGAATGCCGATCCAGATAATGACAGAGGAAACAATCGGACCTTCAATGCATCTTGTGCCGATGCCTCTCCCAACTGTGCCAAATATCGGCTGATGTGCTCCACTGTAGAGACATTGTCTTGCCCAGAAAACTTGCAGAACTCTGGCAGCTTGTAACGATGTGGCAAAGCAACTTGTTCCATCCACTCTGGATATGGACGTCGATACAGAAAGCTCTGCTCCTTGGGCTTGAGGTCGAATTGCTCCTTCATGACTTCAGCCAACCTGGCAACTATATCTTCTGATGAATTTTGCACTTGCCCCCAGCCACTTGAGCTGGCTGGGGTAATTGTGACTGAGCCTGAGCAGGTTGTTCCCTGGTGTAGTGCTCACTGTAATCTGCAACTCTATGATAGCCTGGCGGTATCTCCTGGTTGAACAGTGCAGGATTGACATTGGGGGCCAAATGATACCTCGTCTGAGGCGTCTGACTAACCCTTGGCTCAGGAGCTGTAACACCTGCTTCTTTCTGCGTGGACAACGGCGCATCAATAAGACTTGGCGCCGATACCCGAGCAGCCCCTGCAGCCAGAGCTTGAGAACTTGTGGACCACAACTCTGGTGGCATGCCATATGGTTGCCTTTGCTGACCAGCAGCGCTTGTTTCTTCTTGAGCTGTGGGTTGACCACCATGAGGTGCAGGACGTGCTGGAGTAGTAGGTGGTAAAGTAAATGATGGCCCCATAAATCCAGAATCAAACTGCAATGTCCCATCAGCAAATGCCTTGAGCATGTTGTACAGAGTATTAACAAGCACCCCTGACTGGTTAATGAAGGCCTTGTGAACCGCAGTATTCACAACTTCATCCAACAGAGCTTGATCTGGCATCTTCGCAGCTTTGATTGCAGCCAATTCTTCTGCTCTCATCACCACTGGCGAAGCCAACACTGATGTAATCTTGCCACGTGTCATCTTGATGGTCTCAAAGTACTTCACTTGGCAATCGTACAGATAACTCTGATATGCCTTTTTCTGATCCAAAGACATCTTCTCCCAAGCATTGAGCTCATTGTTGCCAGTGACTTCAGAAGAATCTTTATCATCTCGAACAAATGGAGCAGGAATCATGATCTTGTGGCCCTTTGCGTCGACGAGCAAAGTACCATCATCAGCAACAGCTTGAACGAACGCCATCTGCTTCTAAGAACTTGATCTGTCCCACCGGGCGTGCCAGAAAGTGTGTTGACGGTAAAATGTGTGTTCTACCGCTCGCACACGCGGCCTGAGAGATTTGCTTAACTCTGTTCAGCGCCAAAACTTGGAACGCGGTGAATTCCGGAGCGTGCCAGTCGATTTTCCCTGCAAACCGACAAAGACAAGAAAAGCGTGTAAAATTCCCGGACTATCGGCCCCGGACAGGCCGATGCGTAACCGCAGCCGATGGTTAGTGAACAAAAGAAGAAATAAGATAAAACACTCGGCTGTCGGCTAGAAACGAATCGACATGTCGCAACAGTAAGTACTCGCACGATAAATAAAGCAAGGCATGCATCAGAATCGGCAATCGGCAAAGCATGCAATCGGCAAAATCTATCGGCAAGTAGCACAGTAAGGTAGATCGACAATCGACAAAGGGAGGCTCAGACTATACTTGAACGGGAGCAATAAAATATTTAAAGGCACGCAAGCATAGATCTGAACGTGGTAAACAATCGGCTAAACACCCCGAAAGAACGATTAAACCAGTAACCACTAATTATACCCGTAATCTGACAATCGCTTCACCGAGGACACGTCAACTAAGTGAAGTAGAACAGGACACGTCAAACTGCTCTACACGATCGGCAGATACAAGTATAATCGGCAACTACCGGTCCCAGGTACTCAGCAAACTAGATCTAACCCTTGGCAACTGTTTCGCCGAGGACACGTCAACTAAGCGAAGCAGACAGGACAAGTCAAACTGCCTACCCAATCACCAAGAGCAGATCTAATCGACAAAGCACCTTAACCGTGACTCGAGTAACCAGATCAAACAGGAATCGACATCAGCAATCGGCAACAAGGTCGCGGCGGAGGACAAGTCAACTAACCGTGACAAAGAATTGGACCAGGTCTTAAACAATTCCATGCAGTCGACGCACGATGTAAACCCTAGATTGATCTAGATTACGGATAACTAGCAGCCACATCAATCTAATCATGGACAAGTCGACATAACCAGATCGATGCGCTTACCTGACGAGATCCAGTCGAGCCGGAGCCCCGATGGACGCCGGTGACGAAAAAACCCGTCGAGAAATTGTGGCGATGCGCCGAAGAGTTGATTGTATTGGTTGTTTTCCATTACAAGCGCCTGGGTCTATATTTATACACCCGAGGCAAGAGTCCGATTTGGACTTAAACACGACCCCTACTTGACCACAACTCGGTCAATCCTTTCTAACTCTAGAAAATAATTAAAAAAGGACACCAAACCAACCGGGCGCGTGCGGCTTCGGGATTTCTTTGGCCTCATGATATCCTGCGGGCCACCACTTTGGCATACAATCTTTTTTCACCCGGAGCGCATTCCATTTTTTCCACTGACAGCGGGCCCTAGTCCAAATTTTGGTGTCAACACCTCCATGGCCGTTTACGGAGGCGACACACCATTTTCGCACGGCGTGGACATCCTCCGAGCAGAGCACGTCGTCGGGCTGCATCGGTCAGGCCGTGGGCCATGGGCCGCGAATCAGCATGGCGAGGCCGAGGATAGCCTGTCGCCGACCATGAAATCACGGCCTCCTCCTTCGTCGTCTTCAACACGCAGATCCATGCTGCCACCGGTGCTGGGAGAGGAAGGGGGCGACGGCGATGGGACTGGAAGAAGACGACGCCGTGGCGGCGACACGAGAGGGTGGAGGTGCCGCGGCAGCGGAGCTAGGGGTGGCGGCAGCGCTCGCGCGGGCGGCTGATGTTGGGGGAGGCGCTTCCGGTGGCGGCGTCATTCACGCAGGCGGCCGACGCAGGGAGCGGTGCCGCTGGCGCGCGGCCGGCCGAAGCAGCGGGCGGCGCTCTCGCAGGGGGAAGAGGGAGAGGCGGCGCGCTCGCCGTGGGAACAGGGAGAGGGCGGCGCGGTTGGGGGTGGGGGGCAGCGCGGACGGAGGGCGCGGTAGGCTTGGTGGTTAGGGTTAGAAAACCATAGTCGCCGGTTATATAGGATCGCTGACCTATTGGGCCGGCAGCCCATTATGTTTTCTTCTATCTGCTACGAGATGGCCGGCCCGGATGGGTTATTTTGCGCAAAAGACCTTATTGTAATCGATTTTCGTGGTACAAAACCGTTTACATATTTTTCGAATGTGTCTAATTTCACTTTTCGTCTTGTGTCAGAGGAAAACATAAATTTTTCTTTTGGTTACTGCTCAAGGACCGTCTAAATACAAGGGGACTTCTCAAAATGAAAAATATGACGCTTCCATCTTATGAATGTGTGCTATGCTCCACAAGAACTGAAGAAACGCTGGCGCACCTTTTCTTTGAATGTCCTTTCAATAAATGGTGTTGGAGACTACTTAACATTGATTGGGACACCTCTCTATCAGCTCAAGACATGATCCTAAGAAATAGAAGACTCTTTGGATCAAAAATCTTCAGAGAGATATCATGGTGGCAGGATGGACGATTTGGTGCCACAGAAATTCAATCATCTTTGATGGAGGAATACTTTCGTTGGGTCAATGGAAGAAAGCATTTAAAGAGGAGTTTGCTCTTATCTTCACAAAGCAAAGGCGTCCTCTAGACCCATTCTTCAGGATTGGCTGAGTAGTCTCTCATAGATTGCGGTTAGTTAGTAGGGGCTTCTTTTGTGCCATGTAAATATCTTGAATGTAACTTGTGTTTTTATTTCCTCTTAATGAAAAAGAAAAAAAAAGTAGGGGAGTTCCCCTACGATTCCCTAAAAAAAAATCACTTTTTTTCTAAATAAAATACATCAAATTTGTTGTCACATCATACTCCACCTACTTTCCATTGTTTGCTTCATGGGCGCGGCGGAGGGCGCCTGTCTTGCTAGTACATTTACCGACACAACTTACAACGTCCGATTGCGTAGGTCGGTAAAGACCTTCAGCAACCGATTGTAGGTGCTGAAGGGTGTTATACCAACTGATAAGTTGTCGATAGTGAACCGGTATAGTGTGATCACATATGGATGTTTGGATTGAACAATATATTTTAATGTATTTATTTCAATATATATATGTATACATATTATTTATCTATATTTGTCAACCATAATATCATGTTCATAAATATCCACATGTGCGTGTCACACATGCATTATAACTAGTAGATTTGGGTTTCAAGCTTTAGTGACAATCCTTACATTAATTCATTTAGTTTACTATTCTGGCATGGGTTACTCAGTGTAAGAACATGATCACAAATAACAATGATTTCTGCTGCTACCAAATATGAAGTGTAATTCAAAATATCCAGGAAAAAATGATAGCGAAAGTATGTTGGGAAAAGTGTTTCCTACCCTGACATCAAATCTCATGCTGTGCAATGGAATGAGTGGCACATGAAGCTATATGCTGTCTTCGAGATGAGAAATATATTATTCTATAACTAGATAAGAACAACCGTCAAACAATTTATATACATATGGGTGCAATTATTTTGTTTGTAATTAATTATTCAAAACCCGTAGAAACACACGGGTATTTTGCTAGTCCTAACCTTATATATAGAGGATTGAGTTTCTAAAAAAACAAATTCTTATATTGAAGATACTTCTTGTTGCTTGTTGACACTTGCTAAGTCACACGAGGTAAACATGACTGACAACGGGTGCCAGAAATGCTTAACAAGTGCACTTATAATAATAAAGGTTTAAACGATCCGCAAGCGCACGGACGAATCCGTTGCAGCACTTCACCCGGGAGTATTCCAAGGTATCGTATTTATATTTAACCCAAGGGAACGGAGTGGAGTTAGCTCGTTTACACTAGTCTGTACCCAAGGATCCCCAAGAGAGAAACTCGGGTCTGGGACAGAGAGATCCATTTACGCTAACGACTTATCATAACAGCAAAAACGACACCCAATTACTTGACAGCGTTGGCCGCTGGCTTGCCCCTGTATACACAGGCGATACCGGCCAAGAGGCTATTGAAAATACCCGGATGTGAGGGAGTACACAAGCCTTAACGTCGGCACGACGGGGCTGTCACTACCCGTCGGCTACCCTCTCCGTGGAGTAGATAACAGACACCAGCACCCCAGACCTAAGCACCACGCCTAAGCCTAAAAGTACTACTCTAGTCTCACACGCGAGGAAACTAGAGCACCCTACAAGTAGAGCAATGAACGAGCCGGCAAGTAAACGGGGCGTCTAAGCTGAAAACGATAAACGATAAACGATAAACTGGAAACAAATACTTAATATCATAAAAATGATACAAGTACCTGTCGAGGTGAAAACGGGAACGAGAGAAGGTCGACACGCCGACACTTTCCCGTCCGCTTCCCTCGCTCTCTTCCCTACTATACAAGTATGAGTGGAATTCTACCCTAAGGAGCTCTCTTGCTTGGCTTGAATGATGAAATGAGGGGGGGGGGGGGGGGGGGGTGCCCCTCCTTTTATAGTGAGTGTGGAGCTCCTCCTTTGGAAGGTTCTTGAGGCGGTTTCCGAGCATTAAATGCAGGTGAGCGCGAAGTGAACCGCCTCTGGAAGTCGGTGGGAAGCTTGGCGCCAAAAATGGGGCCGAGATGGGCCAGCCAGGGGTCGGCCGACCCCTGGGTGGGCCCACTCGGCACGGGCCTTCTCGAGGAGCTTCTCCTGGTGGCCCACTTGTCCAGTAAAATGTGCTCGAAAATTTTTGGGCCCAGTTTCCAGGGTTTTTGGTATTTTCTTGGATATTTATCGGAGGGACTTTTCTGGAAGTTTGCAAAATAATCTTTTTGTATGTTTTGGTCCTCCAATTCCTGGAAAGTCTCCTGCACTCACAGATTCACCAAGCCTCGTGGAATTCGTTAGTTTAAACCCCTAGTCCTATGGTTGGTGATCGAAAAGTGCAAGAAGTTGACGGGTGAAAATAGGTAGTTAAGCACCATCAACAACTCCCCCACACTTACCCCTTTGCTCGTCCCTGAGCAAAGCACAGAGGAGTAAGGTGGACAAAGCTTTCTTGGGACTACACAGGCATGCTGAGTATTCCTTGAAGTACCTGACCAGATGGACTCTGTGTAGTGGCTATCACATCATCTTGGATGATTGAGAGATGGAACGGTCTTTGCTTCATGTATCTTAGCTTTCCCTGCATGTGTCAACTTGGGGTTTTTGCATTTTCGAAATATTTTCAGTTATGCTCCTCAACTGATTCTCTCGAGTCACTCGGGTAGGTGTTTCCTTACCATGGCTCTTTTTGCTGCAAACCCCTTTGTGGTTCAATCCCTACTCCTAAATTGGCCGTGATTGGAGCTTGGTTGGGAATTGAGGCTGCATACAAGTATCTTATATGTTGCCGAGTCAAAATAGCGGACCCACAGAGACATCAAGTCATAATCCTAGATCAAGATTGTGCAAGTGTGTGGGTTTTGTAGTGGATGAAGAAAACATGTGGCTCTCCTTTATTTTTGTTGGTTCCTCCCTTTATTTATTTTGGGGTCATGGCTGCATTTTTTTTTCTTTTTCTTATGCTCATTCTTGTGAGCATATAAATATACTTTTTCTTTTTCTCTCTCTTTTTTTTTTTGAATGCAGCCCAGACTTTTGCATAGGGAACAGATGGAGCAAAGTTTTCCTGGAGAGTTTATTTAAGTGGATGGATGTGGATGGTGGAATTTTCTCATGCGCACCCTCAGTGTAAGGGTGTCACATGTTTTTGTGGAAGGTGGTGGTGTGTACGTGCATCTTGATCAGAGACTATGACAAGTGTCTACAAAAGGTCACAACAATTTTGACAAGGCTCAATAAGTAATACTTGCAGCAATAAAGTAATTGCAGGGGTTTATTTGATAATTCCTTTATTTGGACCAGTGGTAGGTATTTATGATCAGATGAGGAGCAAACTGAATTTTAGAGATATTTTTGTCAAAATTGAAATTTCCCAAGTGCACACACGGGTAGGCATGAGAGTACAGGAGTCTACCATATAACATCCATCAATAGTCTAGATGACATGCTCATATCCTAAATGCTTTTGTCCATAAGGTCAAGGTAAATTCAGAAATACTAAGCATGCAAGATAGCTCAATTAAGCATGTCATGGGGGTCATCAAAGATTCCTTTAATTATTTTCAATTTTCAATTTTAAGGAATTTTGATGAGTTTTAATTCAAATCCATGCCAAAGAATATGAATGAATTACTACGCTGGTCCACTTACCTGCCCCTCCTGAACCTCTTTTCGACATGCCCAAAAATTCTTTCATATTCTTTGGCATGGATTTGAATTAAAACTCATCAAAATTCCTTAAAATTGAAAATTGAAAATAATTAAAGGAATCTGTGATGACCCCCATGACATGCTTAATTGAGATATCTTGCATGCTTAGTAATTCTTGAATTTACCTTCACCTTATAGACAAAAGCATTTAGGATATGAGCATGTCATCTAGACTATTGATGGATGTGATATGGTAGACTCTTGTACTCTCATGCCTACCTGTGAGTGCACTTGGGAAATTTCAATTTTGACAAAAATACCTCTAAAATTCAGTTTGCTCCTCATCTGATCATAAATAACTACCACTGACCCAAATAAAGGAATTATCAAATAAACCCCTGCAATTACTTTATTGCTGCAAGTATTACTTATTGAGCCTTGTCAAAATTGTTGTGACCCTTTGTAGGCACTTGTCATAGTCTCTGATCAAGATGCACGTACACACCACCACCTTCCACAAACACATGTGACACCCTTACACTGAGGGTGCGCATGAGAAAATTCCACCATCCACATCCATCCACTTAAATAAACTCTCCAGGAAAACTTTGATTCCTCCCTCTGTTCCCTATGCAAAAGTTTGGGCTGCGTTCAAAAAAAAAGAGAGAGAGAAAAAGAAAAAGTATATTTATATGCTCACAAGAATGAGCATAAGAAAAAGAAATAAAAATGCAGCCATGACCCCAAAATAAATAAAGGGAGGAACCAGCAAAAATAAAGGAGATCCACCCGTTTCCTTCATCCAATACAAAACCCACACACCTGCACAATCTTGATCTAGGATTATGACTTGATGTCTCTGTGGGTCCGGTCTTTTGACTCGGCAACATATAAGGTACTTGTATGCAGTCTCAATTCCCAACCAAGCTCCACATCACGGCCAATTTAGGAGTAGGGATTGAACCACAAAGGGGTTCACAGCAAAAAGAGCCATGGTAAGGAAACACCTACCTGAGTGACTTGAGAGAATCAGTTGAGGAGCATAACTGAAAATATTTCAAAAATGCAAAAACCCCAAGTTGACACATGCAGGGAAAGCTAAGATACATGGAGCAAAGACCGTTCCATCTCTCAATCATCCAAGATGATGTGATAGCCACTACACAGAGTCCATCTGGGCAGGTACTTCAAGGAATATTCTGCATGCCTGTGTAGTCCCAAGAAAGCTTTGTCCACCTTACTTGTAATATCCCCAAATATTTTTTTTCAAAAAAATGTATATTAGTTTTAACCAAACCAACAGGGAGTTGACAAAAAATTGACTTTTCGAACCATTGGCTGGATGGACGATCAGAAACCGTAGATGCGTACATCTCGTCGAAATGAATCCGTTTGACTACTCATGCATTTAATTTATACATCAGATGGTGTGTTAAGCATATGAAATAACGTGAGTCGTTGGTTAAAAAGACCTAGTTGACTTTGAATAAAGGTGCTGCTGCCGTGAGCCTTATCTTTCCCCAACCAGCGCTGCCATCTTTTTCCATCTACGACAGCCACCTCCTCTCCCCTGCGCCACCATGGCTCTGCCATAGGTTCAGACGGTTGTGCTGCTGGGAGCATCAGGGCAAGGGGGAAGGAAGAAGACCTGCCAACTGCTGACACTCCTGTTGGGTTGACTAATGGCTGCTGGTGACGTTGAACAACAAGGGAAAAGGTTAGGGTTCTGAGAATTCACCATATTTTGGTAAAATTGGTGCTCCCTCCCATCAAGTTTCCCTGATTTGGGTGTGCTGCTATAGATAATAGATGGAGAAATCCACATTGAAGTGTTTACAAGACGAATTTCTGTGCAGTAATGTTATTTTCAAATCTGGCATCGATTGGTTTGGAATTCGATCTAGAGCCTAACATATAAGTTGTAGATATAGTTTTTATCTTTCAAACGGTGCTGGTTTCACTAAATTCCGCTAAGTGGTTAGGGAGATATCGTCAGTTTAGTGCTGCTGTCATATATTGCAGATTCTATGTAGTAATATGTTTATTTATTTTTCTCATAATTTTTGGGCAAGTTAGCAAATCTGGTAATAAGAAAAGTTGTAGGAAATTTCATGTAAATGATCAGAATGTATTTATTTGCATTGATTGGTTAAGTGTATAAAAAATTATGGACTTAACAGTATGCAGACCTGTTGTTAGTTGAACTCTGTACTATTAGTCAAATTCTGTTTTTAGCCTATTAGTCTAAATAACAGTGCAGAATATGCAGAATAGGCTTGTATTTCTATTTCTAGGAATGCCTCTAAGTGTAGTTTAAACTCCTCAGGCTTGGACAGTTCCAGTGAGAGGGGTATCTTCCGGTGCTCGTCGACCATAGTTAAGGCAAGTGCAATGACGAGCTTGTGTATGATGATATATGTGGTTGTCTGATATATTCTTGGTCTTCTCACTGAATGTCTGAACTTTCCATTGTTCATGAGTTGTTCCTTCAAGATTCAAGTTTCCAGTTCTCATTTAATTTACATTCATGTTCCGGTTGATCCGGATGTGCAATTTGGTTCTTATATTCATGTTCCTGTGAGTAAGTGCTGGCCCCACTTGCTCGGCTTTACCGGTAAATGCTAAGGATGTTTCAAGTGATGTCCGTTTCAGACGGAAACTACTGTTTCATGGTTGTTTCAAGAAAGGAGATGTTCTCCTTAAGTTTTGGGGTTTCTGGTGTCTTCATAATATGTTCTTCCAGTCTTAATTGTACTTGCTGAGTGTTTTCATTTACTCTTGTTTTCATTTGGATTTTAGGTACCAGATGATAAAGCATGCATGGGAAGGGACTAGACACACATTTTTCTTAGAAGTGGTCACTCAGCTACATTACTAGACTTAAGTTTATCTTGTCGATGAGAATTGTGGGTCTTTGGATGTTGGTAAAGCTTTACCCTGGTTACCGTGGTAGATTGATGGTTGCTACTGATTATTATGCTTATCATGCTATTAGTGCTAATTATTTGTCCACGTTGGTTCTATTTACAGTGGAAATTTTGTTGAAATTTACCATCTCTCCAATGCTTACTATTATGTTAGTTTCTTTTGTAGTAACCTCCGGGTAAGTCTTTCCTGGGGCGTTACAGTTGGTATCAGAGCTAGGTTACGCTTCCCTTTTTTCATAGTATTCTTAGTATATATTTATATGGTAAAATTTAAACTAACAACGTTATAACTAGGTACAAATAATTTTGACACACTGTTGCACAATAGGATGGGATTTGGGTCATGCATTCATCATGTTTTTCATATGATTTTTCCAGTTAGTTTCTATGATTGTTTTATCATATGATTTAGGTACATTTTTTTTTTGGCCTCTCTGCAATTTATTTGCAGGGTTAAGGCTTGCCTCATATAATCTTTCCCTGGACCCCACCTGTGTGGGAGCTTTGAGCACTGGGCCTATACTTTTTTTATGATTGTTTTTTTCATGAGCAGCCTGTTGTTTAAGAAGGTTTACTGTACTTAGTTTCCCATGTGTTTTTATGACTCTACAGTTAGCTAGTTTTGAACTTAGTGTTTCTTTTTGTGGGAAACAAAACTTTGAAAGTAGTTGTAGAAGTGCTCACTTAAGTTGACGAGGTCAACCAAATATTAGAAAAACTCTTATACTCATAACAGAAGTTGTATAATTATATTGATACTGAAGATACACCATGGAAGTTATGCTAGTAAGTTTATTGTTACTTGTTTTCCATGTTTATCATAGTTTTGAGTGATTGAAGTATGCAGGGGGTGTATAAGTATTCTGCGTGTTGGATCAATATAATGGTATATCAAGATTGAAATATCGAATATTAGAACCTAAGTATCAATATCTGGATTTCTGGACCAATCAATGTTGCATTATTAGCAAAGGTGGAGTTGATTTTTAGGAGTTTCTCACCTATTTTATTTTCAATTACAGTTTACTACTAGTTCTACTAGTGAGGATTAGTATAGTAAAATTACTCTCGGGCTAGTATTTTCCTTGGCACTACCCAGAATTGTCTCATTTTAGATTTCGAATCAGCATTTGTATTCTATCATAATGTATTCCCTTGTCTCGCTGAATGAAACCTTCTAATTTGTTCATATCCTTTATCTAATCACTCTAACTGTTGGAAAGAGCATTTGCTTGTTTCCCAAAAAGGTTGGAGTTCGGCTACATGCTCTGCTTAGGCTATTGTTGTTAGGCAATATCCTTAAGAATTGCTACTGTTACCAGTAGTATCTTATGGTCTATTCTTTTCTACTTACCATGGCTGTAGGGATGAGTGGATTATGCTTGATTTATCTAACTAACGTGGCGTATGAATACTATGGGTAAGGGATGGCCTGATCAACCATTCCGCTTGCTCATATTATTTTGCTAACTACGTTGGAGTAGTGGATCTAAGTATTTTCCCTTCATAAGACCCCATTTTGTTTGTATATATGTGATCATATACTTCTATCCTTGTTGAAGTATACACCATGCCATTAATTACCATCTTCTCTTAGTCACCCAATGTAGATTCATCTACTCACTATTGATCCATGTGAATATGCTCGATCATGTCTTATTTTATTCAAACACTATCCTTTCCTTTATTTCAATTGTTTTTGCAAGAAGGCCAAATATCTACAGTTAACAGATTTCTCAATCACTTCATATTAGGCTTGATTTCTTGTTCATTAGTGTTCCTCATGATATGTTGGTTCTGTGGAATGGAGGATTTTGTAGCCAATCTAGTTGTGATTTCCTTAGCATTTTTTTAATATTATTCTTGGGATGGGTTATCTACACCACTATCATCAAGTCGTTATGTCTTGTTTTTGGAGGATTTTCATTGGAGACGCCATCTGGATAGATCATCACCTTTCTCGCTAATTCACCTCTTATTTGTTTTTATGAAGGGAAGTCTCTCCTTGTCCTGATCCTTCATTGGTGATTAAGGAGATCCCTATAGTGTTAGAATATTCTTGGTCCTTCTCCAAAACAGTCACCAAGGTGCATAGTGGAGTGCCACATCATTCTTATACCCATCACTCGACCTATATCTTTTTCACCACCTTGTTTGTCTCGTCGCGACCTGTAGAAAAGGATCAAGCAGAAGGAAGTTCTGCTAAAGATTTCGATGCCTCAGTCCTTGCAAAATAGCTTGTTCAAGAGAAGTCGAGGAATCAGCAGAATGAGTATTTAGAAAGAAGTCAATTCGGCAAATAGTGTGTCATTATGGTGAGCTCTAGTGTTGTTCACTGAGAAGAAAGATGACAGCTGCTACATGTGTGTATATTATCATGCCTTGAATTTTGTGACAATATACAAACAAGTGTCAAATGCCCCTAGCATTGACGTGTTACTCAGTCGATTGATCTATCTCCAATCTAGTTATAACTACATTCCTGTTTGAGAGGATAATGTTCTATCATGTATGACCACTGTGAGTTGAGAGTTACGCCTTTTGGGATCACCAATGCTCCTCTGTCATGTCCCCAAGACTGAAGTGGAGCATGATGAACACTTTAGGCTGTTTCTTTGAGACTCTATGAAGCTATATATAAAGCATGTTGAATTGAAGAGACGAGAGTTCAGAAGTTAGTTTTCTACGTCATGTAGTTAATTAACAAGGTATCTCTGGAGGTTATCCGTGCAAAGTTTTTGCAGTTATGGAATATGAAAGACTCACACAGTTTACCCCGAAGTATTTCCAACTGCAGGAGTTGGTGACTACTCTACTCCCATTCTTACACTTACTGAGCATAGTAAACGATTTACTGTTATTTAGATGCTTCTCACGTTGCAATTGGTTGTGTCCGTATGCAAGATGGTAGTTGTGTCCGTATGCAAGATGGTAAGCTGACTGCCTATACATCAAGGCAATTGTGGACTCGTAAGAGTAATTACCCTGCTCAAGATTTAGAGATAGCCGATGTTATTTTTGCACTAAAGATTTGGAGGCATTATTTATATGGGGATGTGATATTTTCTTGGATCCCAAGAGTTTGACGTACATTTTCACCCATAAGGATCTAAATGTGAGTCAAAGGAGATGGTTGGAGTTAATGAAGGATTATTAGTTGAATATCCTGTAGACACCTGGCAAAGCAAATATGGTTGCTAATGCTGAGTTGCAAGGCTTCTCTGACTTACTATGAATTATATTCTTTAATAGCGGAAATCGAGCAGATATCTCATACTGGTATGCTGGAGTAACAGAGGTGGAAGCACGTAGTAATATTGTGTGTGTTGGAGGCACAACACCATGATAGTTTATTGTTAGATTTCAGGAATCTTATTCCTGAAAGGAAGGTTGGGAACTTCACCTTGGATGCTTTCTGAGTTGTCCGGTTCCGTGGTCGCCTATGTGTGCCACAAAGCTCTCTAGTAAAAGAAGATATTCTCAATGAGGCACCTCATACTTGATACACCGTCCATTCTGGTGGGAATAAGATAACTTATTGGTGAAGAGGATCAAGATTGTTGTGGCAAAGTATATGGCTTCATGCGAATTTTGCCAATGGGTGAAAGCTAGCATAAGAGTCCCGCTGAGAAATTGCAATCCTTAGAGGTTCCTTTGTGGCCTTGGGATGATATTGCTATGGATTTTGTGGTTGAACTTCCATGTTCTTTGAGAGGGGAGACACTATATGGGTTGTTGTTAATTGGTTGAGTAAGGTGGCCCATTTTATTCCAATTGGATCCACCACTACAGCTGGTGATTTGGCAAATATCTACATGCGAGAGGTAGTACGGTCACATGGTGTACCCCACACCCTTGTTTCTGACAGGGATGCTAAATTTATTTCTAAATTATATGGAATCGTGCAAGAAGCATTAGGAACTACTTTGAGGATGAACACTGTTTTTCACCCTCAAACAGATGGATTGTCTGAATCGTACATTCAGACCTTGGAGGACATGCGTGATCATGTGTAAGGTCTTAGAGAGGGAGTTGGGAAGATCATCTACCATTTGTAGAGTTTTCCTATAATAATAGCTATCATTCCACCATTCATTGTGCTCCCTATGAGGCTCTCTATGGAAGGAAGTGTAGGTCACAACTTTGTTGGGATGCAGTGAGTGAGAAGGATTTGTGGGGCCAGATTGGGTTCAACAAACGACTAAGCATGTTGCTGAGATTCGGAAACACATGTTAACAACCCAAAGTAGACAGAAGAGTTATGCTGATGTAAAGAGGAGACATGTTGAATTTCAAGAAGGATGAGATATTTCTTAGGGTGTCACCTACTAAGGGTATTGTGAGATTTGGTTCTAAGGAAAAAGTAGTCCAAGGTTTATTGGTCCATTCATGGTTAAAGATTGTGTCGGCATAGTGGCTTATTGGTTAGAGTTTCCTGAGTCGATGAGAGAGATTCACGATGTGTTCTGTGTATCAATGTTGAGGAAGTATCTATGGGATCCAGAGCGCCATATTACTTTGGAGCCGGTCACCATTGAGCAAGATTTGACATTTGAGTGTCGTCCAGTTAATATTTTGGAAATGTCTGGGAGAGATGCTTAGGCGAAATACATACAAGTGTGTGAAGGTTTTGTGGACATACCAAACTCAATGTGAGGCAACTTGGGAGATTCAGTCATAGATGCCTGAGAAGTGTCCTGATGTATTCTCATCTCGTGACTAACTCCACGTTTTCTCTAACTTTCATTATTTTTCTATGCTTCTATTAGTAAGAATTCGAGGGCGAATTCTATTAAGGGGGGGGGGGGGGGGGGGAGAATGTAATATCCCCAAATATTTTTTTAAAAAAATGTATATTAGTTTTAACCAAACCAACAGGGAGTTGACAAAAAATTGACTTTTCGAACCATTGGCTGGATGGACGATCAGAAACCGTAGATGCGTACATCTCAACGAAATAAATCCGTTTGACTACTCATGCATTTAATTTATACATCAGATGGTGTGTTAAGAATATGAAATAACGTGAGTCGTTGGTTAAAAAGACCTAGTTGACTTTGAATAAAGGTGCTGCTGCCGTGAGCCTTATCTTTCCCCAACCAGCGCTGCCATCTTTTTCCATCTACGACAGCCACCTCCTCTCCCCTGCGCCACCATGGCTCTGCCATAGGTTCAGACGGTTGTGCTGCTGGGAGCATCAGGGCAAGGGGGAAGGAAGAAGACCTGCCAACTGCTGACACTCCTGTTGGGTTGACTAATGGCTGCTGGTGACGTTGAACAACAAGGGAAAAGGTTAGGGTTCTGAGAATTCACCATATTTTGGTAAAATTGGTGCTCCCTCCCATCAAGTTTCCCTGATTTGGGTGTGCTGCTATAGATAATAGATGGAGAAATCCACATTGAAGTGTTTACAAGACGAATTTCTGTGCAGTAATGTTATTTTCAAATCTGGCATCGATTGGTTTGGAATTCGATCTAGAGCCTAACATATAAGTTGTAGATATAGTTTTTATCTTTCAAACGGTGCTGGTTTCACTAAATTCCGCTAAGTGGTTAGGGAGATATCGTCAGTTTAGTGCTGCTGTCATATATTGCAGATTCTATGCAGTAATACGTTTATTTATTTTTCTCATAATTTTTGGGCAAGTTAGCAAATCTGGTAATAAGAAAAGTTGTAGGAAATTTCATGTAAATGATCAGAATGTATTTATTTGCATTGATTGGTTAAGTGTATAAAAAATTATGGACTTAACAGTATGCAAACCTGTTGTTAGTTGAACTCTGTACTATTAGTCAAATTCTGTTTTTAGCCTATTAGTCTAAATAACAGTGCAGAATATGCAGAATAGGCTTGTATTTCTATTTCTAGGAATGCCTCTAAGTGTAGTTTAAACTCCTCAAGCTTGGACAGTTCCAGTGAGAGGGGTATCTTCCGGTGCTCGTCGACCATAGTTAAGGCAAGTGCAATGACGAGCTTGTGTATGATGATATATGTGGTTGTCTGATATATTCTTGGTCTCCTCACTGAATGTCTGAACTTTCCATTGTTCATGAGTTGTTCCTTCAAGATTCAAGTTTCCAGTTCTCATTTAATTTACATTCATGTTCCGGTTGATCCGGATGTGCAATTTGGTTCTTATATTCATGTTCCTGTGAGTAAGTGCTGGCCCCACTTGCTCGGCTTTACCGGTAAATGCTAAGGATGTTTCAAGTGATGTCCGTTTCAGACGGAAACTACTGTTTCATGGTTGTTTCAAGAAAGGAGATGTTCTCCTTAAGTTTTGGGGTTTCTGGTGTCTTCATAATATGTTCTTCCAGTCTTAATTGTACTTGCTGAGTGTTTTCACTCACTCTTGTTTTCACTTGGTTTTTAGGTACCAGATGATAAAGCATGCATGGGAAGGGACTAGACACACATTTTTCTTAGTAGTGGTCACGCAGCTACATTACTAGACTTAAGTTTATCTTGTCGATGAGAATTGTGGGTCTTTGGATGTTGGTAAAGCTTTACCCTGGTTACCGTGGTAGATTGATGGTTGCTACTGATTATTATGCTTATCATGCTATTAGTGCTAATTGTTTGTCCACGTTGGTTCTATTTACAGTGGAAATTTTGTTGAAATTTACCATCTCTCCAATGCTTACTATTATGTTAGTTTCTTTTGTAGTAACCTCCGGGTAAGTCTTTCCTGGGGCGTTACATTACTCCTCTGTGCTTTGCTCGGGGACGAGCAAAGGTGTAAGTGTGGGGGAGTTGTTGACGGTGCTTAACTACCTATTTTCACCCGTCAACTTCTTGCACTTTCCAGTCACCAACCATAGGACTAGTGGTTTAAACTAACGAATTCCACGAGTCTTGGTGAATTTGTGAGTGCAGGTGACTTTCCAGGAATTGGAGGACCAAAACATACAAAAAGATCATTTTGCAAAGTTCCCGAAAAGTCCCTCCAACTTATACCAAGAAAACACCAAAAACCCTGCAAAGTGGGCCCCAAATTTTTTAGCATATTTTATTCGTAAAGTGGGCCACCAGAATAAGACCCACGAGGAAGGCTGGGCCGAGTGGGACCCAGGGGTCGGCCGACGACCCCCAAGTCGGCCCAATCGGCCCCATTTTTGGCGCCAAGTTTCCCACCGACTTCCAGAGGCGGTTCACTTCGCGCTCACCTGCATTTAATGCTTGGAAACCGCCTCAAGAACCTTCCAAAGAAGGAGCTCCACACTCAGTATAAAAGGAGGGGTACCCCCCCCCCCCCTCATTTCATCATTCAAGCCAAGCAAGAGAGCTCCTTAGGGTAGAATTCCACTCATACTTGTATAGTAAGGAAGAGAGCGAGGGAAGCGGAAGGGAAAGTGTCGGCGTGTCGACCTTCTCTCGTTCCCGTTTTCGTCTCGACGGGTACTTGTATCGTTTTTATGATATTAAGTATTTGTTTCCCGTTTATCGTTTATCGTTTTCAGCTTAGACGCCCCGTTTACTTGCCGGCTTGTTCATTGCTCTACTTGTAGGGTGCTCTAGTTTCCTCGCGTATGAGACTAGAGTAGTACTTTTAGGCTTAGGCGTGGTGCTTAGGTCTAGGATGCCGGTGTCTGTTATCTACTCCACGGGTAGTGACAGCCCCGTCGTGCCGACGTTAAGTCTTGTGTACTCCCTCACGTCCGGGTATTTTCAATAGCCTCTTGGCCGGTATCGCCTGTGTATACAGGGGCAAGCCGGCGGCCAACGTTGTCAAGTAATTGGGTGTCGTTTTTACGGTTACGATAAGTCGTTAGCGTAAACGGATCTCTCTGTCCCAGACCCGAGCTTCTCTCTTGGGGATCCTTGGGTACAGACTAGTGTAAATGAGCTAACTCCACTCCGTTCCCTTGGGCTAAGTATAAATACAATATCTTGGAATACTCCCGGGTGAAGTGCTGCAACGGATTCGTCTGCGCGCTTGCGGATCGTTTAAACCTTTATTATTAAAGGTGCACTTGTTAAGCATTTCTGGCACCCGTTGTCAGTCGTGTTCACCTCGTGTGACTTAGCAAGTGTCAACAAGCATTTCTAGTGCCGTTGCCGGGGAACGGTTATGTCAGTTAGTCGTTCGACCTAGTCGATCCTTGTATTGTATCCTTACTTTTCTTGTACCGTTTTTCATTTCTCGTTTTCATTTCTCGTTTTCATTTTCTTTAAACAAAATGGAAAATTTGTCCCTTCGCCGTCTTTCTGGACCACGGGCCGAGTTCTACGAGCCACCACAATGTGCCGATCCCATAACGGCAATTGACTATGAACTCCGTCCCAGCCTTTTGGCTGTGGTCCAAAGTGTTTATTTCTTGGGACGTGATTTTGAAAACCCGTATCACCATTTGCGGGAGTTTGAGCTCTTCTGTTCATGCCGACACATTGAGGGCATGACCGGAGACACGATTCGTTGGAAGCTGTTTCCCTTCTCCCTAACAGGAGCAGCCAAAACATGGCACATCCTAACCTCGGAAACAGTAAATGGAAGTTGGACGGAATTACGAGACAGATTCTGTCTTGCATTCTTCCCAACTTCCCGTGTCTTCGCCTTGCGAAAGGAGGTGCTCAACTTCGAGCAAACGGAGGAAGAATCACTTGGAGCAGCATGGGCATGGCTACAACTTCTACATCGGTCCGGCCCGGACTTGTCCATACCTGACCACTTGCTTCTACAACACTTCTACTTTGGGTTGAACAAGGAGTCTGCTCACATTCTGGACATCTCGGCTGGAGGCTCCTTCATCCACTGCATGCCAATGGAAGGTATGGCTTTATTACAACGTATTTTGGATAATACCTCCTTCGTTGCGCCTACTTTTAACGATAGTATGGGGGAAGCCAAAAACGATAGCCAGGAGTTAGCTATAGTTGAAACCGAGCCTGCCGTTTTACCACCAGCTGTTTCAACTAACCAACCCCTGCTCGAGTCATTTGAGGAAAACCAACTCGTACCCTTAGATTTTCCCTTTGACTTCGAGGACGAGATTTTCAAGGATTTTGGAAATACCTCATTGTACCACTGCCAGCCAAGACCACCGGTTCCTAAGTCACCCCCGTTTCCTGTGAAAAAGAAGGTTTTAATAGAAACAGTACGGGAGTTGACAGTGGTGATGAGTAGCGAATGGTTAGAGGAGGTGGAGAGCTCGCCAGACGTTCTGCACCTGCATTTCCCGTCTACACCTATCCGCTGTGACCTTAAGGGAACTTGGGTAGATGTCCTGTATAGCCCTCTAGTTGGTGCCAACATTGTTTCTGCCTTGCTCGCATTCGATCTTTTGGGTAACGAACCCCTGGCACCAACAAGCAAATCCCTAAGATTGCCTTCTGGGTTCTTCCTGGAAGCAATAGGGGTTCTTCGCAACGTGACCATCAAACATAGGGATGTAGACGCCATCCTAGACCTGCACGTTTTTGAGGTCACAGGTTTTGATCTCCTGATTAGGCACCCTGTTGAACAGTTCCTTTCGGAACAAGCTGCCTCAGGAGACCTTGCCATTTCCCTCGGAGGAAAGTCGTCTTCCGTCCCGTTTTTACGGTCCTCACTCACGCCCACGGAAACGACTGAGGGAAACGAACCTGTTGAAGAGGTGACGGCCACACTCCCGTTTACCCATCCTGAGCACGAATTAGAAAACCTAGCCCCCGAATATGGAGGAGAAAAGGAGGATGAGGAAGAAACGATGGAGCCGATAGACTTGCCAACCTTTGAGCCATCACCTCCACCACGCTTAGAGCTAAAACCTTTGCCAGCTGGCCTGCGATATGCCTACCTAAACGGTGACGAACAAACCCCCGTCATTGTCACTGACAAGTTGATGGAAGAGGAAAGTGCCAAGCTCATAGCCGTTTTGGAAAAGCATAGAACCGTTTTTGGCTATTCACTCCAAGACCTAAAGGGAATCAGCCCTACTGTTAGCTTCATGACCATTGGAGCAACCCCGAAGGTATGAATATGTTTTGGTGATTGAGTGAAGACACAATGAATGGACTAACGTGTGTTTTGCAGCACATTCTACATCTTATACACTCACATGATGATTGGTAGCCTCGTGACGTACCCAAGGATCTTGATGAGTCAAGGCTAAGGACTAGCTAGAGAGTCCATAGGAAAAGTTGGACTATTAAGGGGGTTCGAGTCCTTCACTAAGCTCATGCTAGCTAGAAGAGGTCTAGGAGATGGTCTAGTACGCTCTCAAGTGCTCAAGGAAGCTATGTGAAGAAGAGGTGCCAAGTGGACGAAGCGGGAACCAAGTTTGATGGCAAGATCAACAAGTTCAGCTTCGGAGAGGGGTCACCGTATGATACGGTTAGGTCACCGTATGATACGGTGAGTACCCAAATGGAGGTCCAGAGAGGCAGGCAACCCAAGTCAAGATTTCAGATGGTCACAGTATGATACGGTGAGGATTGAAGATTCTATACAGAGAGGTTGCAGCCCAGACTGGCTCGAAGAGAAGGCCACCGTATGATACGGTGAGGCACCGTATGATCGAGATGGTCACCGTATGATACGGAGAGGTCACCGTATGATACGGTGACAACAGGAACAGTTTACCCCGAGAGAAGTTGGCCTGTCTGCACAGTGTTGGGGTGTCACCATATGATACGGTGACCCCACCGCATGGTACGGTGACCTAGCCATTCCAACGGCTAGTAGAGGAGTTGGTAGACTCCTAGTCACCGTATCATACGGTGGTAGGGAGCACCGTATGATACGGTGACCCTTTTCGCAGGCAACTTTTGGGTAACGGCTATATGGGGGTTGGTAGCCTATATATAGCCACTCCTGGGCTCCTTGGGAGCACCTTTGGCCATTTTCAGAGCAGGGAAAATACAGAGAGAGCCAAGGGGAGCAAGAGCAAGCACTTGTGCAAGATTTGTGAAGATCTCTTGAGTGTTTGAGGGAGTAACAAGAGCAATCTTAGTGCCTCTAGAGCTAGTTGAGCTTAGTGGGGGATTTGGGCTATTACTCTTGTTCTTGTGGCAAGAACTAGACTAGCTATGTGTCGGTGTTGAGCTTATCCGTGTTTGGTTGTGGAAGCCAACACAAGTTTGTACACGGTTTGCACCCTCCGTTCAAAGGGGTAGCAAGAGAGAGCGCCCATGTCTTCGCTTAACCGCGGAGCTCACCTTCGGAAGGGATATCGCCAAAGGAGGGAGAGCGGGTATCGTCCCCGTGCTCTCACTCGAGGAGTGAGACTATCCTAGAGGGTGTTGTCACCGGACGACGGGAGGGGTCGACACTCCGGCGGGAGTGACCCAACGTGGAGTAGGGGAAGGTGCCACCCTTCCGAGACCACGGGAAAAACATCGGCGGAGTCTTTCTTACCCTTCTCCTTACTACTTGCCTTACTTACCGTTTTACCTTATTGCAAGTAGAACTCATGCTAGGATTGTTTCTTTGCTTATCTTGATCACTAGCATGTGTAGGTTGTTTTGGCTCTTGGCTTGATAGGTTCATGCTAGATTAGCCCATTGAAGTTAAGGTTACTAGTGTTAGGACCGTTTGGAAATTGTTGATAGTAACTGATTCACCCCCCCCCCCCCCCCCCCTCTCGGTTCCTTAAGATCCTTACACCTACACTATGCACCCATCGTATCCCTACCGACCCAGAGGTCTCGCCTTCCAGGGAACCTCAGCGTAGGTTGAACAATGCGATGCGGGAGGTGGTGAAGAAGGAGGTCTTGAAACTGCTGCACGCCGGGATTATTTATCCCGTCCCGCACAGCGAGTGGGTGAGCCCGGTGCAGGTAGTGCCAAAGAAGGGTGGCATGACGGTCGTCCAAAATGAGCATAACGAGCTTATCCCTCAAAGGACGCCCACGGGATGGAGGATGTGCATTGACTACCGAAAGCTCAACAAAGCCACTAAGAAAGATCACTTCCCGCTCCCCTTCATTGATGAAATGTTGGAGCGATTAGCGAATCACTCTTTCTTTTGCTTTCTTGATGGCTATTCGGGTTACCACCAGATCCCCATCCATCCCGATGACCAAAGCAAAACTACCTTCACATGCCCTTATGGAACCTACGCCTACCGTAGAATGTCATTCGGGTTGTGTAATGCACCCGCTTCGTTCCAAAGGTGCATGACGTCTATCTTTTCTGACATGATCGAAGAAATCATGGAAGTTTTCATGGACGACTTTTCTGTCTATGGAAAAACTTTTGATCATTGTCTAGAAAATTTAGACAAAGTTTTGCAGCGATGCCAGGAAAAGGACCTTGTCCTCAACTGGGAAAAGTGCCATTTCATGGTACGCGAAGGCATCGTTTTGGGTCACCACGTTTCCGAACGAGGCATAGAGGTGGACAGAGCAAAAATTGAAGTGATTGAAAAGCTCCCACCTCCTGTGAACGTTAAAGCAGTTCGTAGCTTTTTAGGCCACGCGGGTTTTTATCGTCGTTTCATACGAGATTTTTCGCATACCGCAAGGCCGCTAACGAACTTGCTAGCCAAAGATGCCCCTTTCATCTTTGATGATGAGTGCCTTCAAGCTTTTGAAATCCTTAAGAAGGCACTCATATCCGCGCCAATCATCCAACCGCCGGATTGGACACTGCCGTTTGAGATCATGTGTGATGCTAACGACTACGCGGTGGGGGCCGTGCTAGGACAAACCAAGGACAAAAAGCATCACGCGATCGCTTACGCTAGCAAGACGATGACGGGAGCTCAACTCAACTACGCTACCACAGAGAAAGAGCTCTTGGCTGTGGTGTTTGCTATGGAGAAGTTTCGTTCTTACTTAGTTGGAGCAAAAGTTATCGTTTACACTGACCATGCTGCTTTAAAATACTTGCTCGCTAAGAAAGATGTAAAACCACGCCTGCTACGCTGGATTCTCTTACTCCAAGAATTCGACCTTGAAATAAAAGATAAGAAAGGAGTGGAGAATCCCGTAGCAGATCATTTGTCTCGCATGCATTTCGCTAACCCGCAGGAGCTACCCATCAACGACTTTATGCGGGACGACATGCTTCTGAAGGTAACAGACCGAGACCCCTGGTACGCAAACATTGTCAACTTCATGGTCGCAGGGTATATACCGCCAGGGGAGAACAAGAGGAAGCTTGTCCACGACAACAGCCAGTACATTTGGGATGACCCCTTCCTGTACCGTGTCTGCGCCAACGGTCTGTTACGGAGGTGTGCCCCCCATGAAGAAGGTCTCAAGATCATGGAAAAATGCCACTCAACACCTTATGGGGGACACTATGGTGCCTTCCGCACACAAGCAAAAGCATGGCAATGTGGCTTCTATTGGCCCACCATGCATGAAGATGCAAAGGACCTCGTGCGGAGGTGTAAACGGTGTCAGCTGCACGGGGGAATAACGGCCCGTGATGTAATGCCCCTCACCAGCAATCTAAAAGTCGAACTCTTCAACGTGTGGGGCATTGACTTCATGGGTCTGTTCCCCAAGTTATACGACTGCAACTACATCTTGGTGGTGGTCGACTACGTCTCCAGATGGGTCGAAGCTATACCATGTAAAGCTGCCACCGCCAAGTATGCTCGCAAGATGTTCGATGACGTGATCTTCCCCAGATTCGGAGTACCACGAGTGGTGATAAGTGACGGGGTATCACACTTCATCGACAAATCTTTCAGAAGATTCCTGAAAGAGCTGGGGGTGAGACACAACATTGCTACTCCTTATCACCCCTAGACAAGTGGCCAAGCAGAAACATCCAACAAGCAGATCAAGAATATTCTGCAAAAGACAGTGCACGAAATGGGAGGGTCGTGGAAAAACAAACTCTTTGATGCACTGTGGGCCTACCGGACAGCCTACAAGACCCCACTCTGGATGTCCCCGTACCAGCTAGTTTATGAGAAGACTTTCCATCTTCCCGTTGAGCTGGAACACCGGGCACAGTGGGCGATCAAGAGATGGAATATGAACTTGGGGGCAGCCGGTACAAAGAGGAAGATACAAATCTCCGAGCTGGAAGAGTGGAGGAACAAAGCATACCATAGCTCGAAGATTTACAAGGGGAAAACCAAAAGATGGCATGACCAGAGGATAAAGCAGAAAGAGTTTCCAAAGTACTACTCTTCAACTCAAGGGTGAAACTCTTTGGTCACGGGAAACTACATAGCAAGTGGGATGGACCGTTCACAGTCATCAACACATCGTCACACGGAATCACACTCCAAGGTGATGAACGGGCATCACTTGAAGATTTACATGGAGCCAGATAAGGTAAATGAAGAGGTGGAGGTAATTGAATTATTTGAATTTTAATTCCACTGTTGACACTTGCTAAGTCACATAAGATAAACATGACTGACAACCGGTGCCAGAAATGCTTAACAAGTGCACCTTTAATAATAAAGGTTTAAACGATCTGCAAGCGCACGGATGAATCCGTTGCAGCACTTCACCTGGGAGTATTCCACGGTATCGTATTTATATTTAGCCCAAGGAAACGGAATGGAGTTAGCTCGTTTACACTAGTCTGTACCCAAGGATCCCCAAGAGAGAAGCTCGGGTCTGGGACAGAGAGATCCGTTTACGCTAACGACTTATCGTAACAGCAAAAACGACACCCAATTGCTTGACAGCGTTGGCTGCCGGCTTGCCCCTGTATACACAGGCGATACCGGCCAAGAGGCTGTTGAAAATACCCGGACGTGAGGGAGTGCACAAGACTTAACGTCGGCACGACGGGGCTGTCACCCACCCGTCGGCTACCCACTCCGTGGAGTAGATAACAGACACCAGTACCCTAGACCTAAGCACCACGCCTAAGCCTAAAAGTACTACTCTAGTCTCACACGCGAGGAAACTAGAGCACCCTACAAGTAGAGCAATGAACGAGCCGGCAAGTAAACGGGGCGTCTAAGCTGAAAATGATAAACGATAAACGGGAAAAGAATACTTAATATCATAAAAACGATACAAGTACCCGTCGAGGCGAAAACGGGAACGGGAGAAGGTCGACACGCCGACACTTTCCCGTCCGCTTCCCTCGCTCTTTTCCCTACTATACAAGTATGAGAGTGGAATTCTATCCTAAGGAGCTCTCTTGCTTGGCTTGATGATTTATGAGGGGGGGGGGGGTACCCCTCCTTTTATAGTGAGTGTGGAGCTCCTCCTTTGGAAGGTTCTTGAGGCGGTTTCCGAGCATTAAATGCATGTGAGCGCGAAGTGAACCGCCTCTGGAAGTCGGTGGGAAGCTTGGCGCCAAAAATGGGGCCGAGATGGGCCAGCCAGGGGTCGGCCGGTGGGCCCACTCGGCCTGGGCCTTCTCGAGGAGCTTCTCCTGGTGGCCCACTTGTCCAGTAAAATGTGCTCAAAAATTCTTGGGCCCAGTTTCCAGGGTTTTTGGTATTTTCTTGGATATTTATTGGAGGGACTTTTCTGGAAGTTTGCAAAATAATCTTTTTGTATTTTTTTGTTCTCCAATTCCTAGAAAGCCTCCTGCACTCACAGATTCACCAAGACTCGTGGAATTCGTTAGTTTAAACCCCTAGTCCTATGGTTGGTGATCGAAAAGTGCAAGAAGTTGACGGGTGAAAATAGGTAGTTAAGCACCGTCAACATTGCTCCCATTGGAATTTGATTCTGAATTGAGTGAATTGAAGCTCAGTACTGCTAAAAATAACAGAATCATCTTACAGCATATTATTGTGCAATAATATATTTAGTGTTAGGAAATTAGGCATTTTCATATTTACTTTAATCCAGAAATTACTAGTGATATTTGTGACTATACTAATAAATTTGATGACCGGAATAATAAACTAGATTAAGGTAGACATATCCCCTGCTGAGGGACCTGTGCCGGAGGCAATGGTGGCTCCATTCTCACGAGCCATTTTCGTGAGTTTGTTCGAAGTATTCGATCAAAGCCGATGCAGGACGAGGTACGTGCAGTGCAGTCTGCGAACAGCCTCCGGGAAGTAGATGTACAGCAGTCGCGCGCCCGAAGCGGAAGTAGTCATTGATCGTAGAGGTAGCAGAATCATCGCGGAAGAGGAAGTAGTCGATCGATGGATCGTAGTCATAGCAGAATCGTTGCAGCGGCCGCCCGGAAGTTGATCGATCGAGGAAACCTGGAGCGAGCAGTCGTGTCGCGATGACACTCCCCAAAAACCTGACTGCTCGCACACCCGAGTAGGATCTCGATGCGGGAAAGTATTCGGAGGCCTACTCTCGCAAGCTCTGTGCGCGCAGAAGTCTTGTGATGGGAATGTTTTCAGCAGCAAAAACAATGGAGTCGGGAAATTATGTGTGTTTTTAAATGTAGGAGAGAGCGTCTCATTTTATAAGTGAGGAGGAGGAGAGAGATGTCATGACTCGTGTTAATGGTGTTAATAGCCATCAAAGTGTCCGTTACTTGTAATGGTCATGGTTAATAGCCTGATATTCTCAGACAGTAAACGGTAGATAGTCGATCGACCACCGTTTAGGGTTTAACGGGGTTTAAACGGCCGTTTAAACGGGTTTAAATGGACATTTAGGCATAGACGGTGGTCACCTGTCTAGCGTTTAGACGCTGTTTAAACGGCCTAAACGGCCGTTTAGGAAAACTTGATTTAATAGCCATCAATGTGTGTCTGTTACTTGTAACGGTCATGGTTACTAGCCAGACCATTAACGCATTAGTAACGGCATGGTCTAATTACCATTGAAAACATGATCATTCCCTCTCGATATTCAGCACCAATGAGTATTAAAGTTGGAATAACTTTGTCTTAACTCCATGTATGGCAATAATACAATTTACTCTAGAATTTTATATGTGCCCTTGAATTATTGAATTAATAATTTGAGTATATGACTCAAATATATTCAACAATCCCCACCAAATTCATGGCACATGGAAATTCTCCCAGCTCCATTATTATTTTGATATACCAGTGTTTTGATGGACACTGTTAAGTTGAACATCCATCTAGAGCAGAGGCTACACTTATTCAAAACTGAACAATGGACTATGCCTTGAATTGACAGTTTTGTGCGAACAAGCTTGACCAATGCCCTTTACTGGTACTATACTAGGCTGCCTGAGGCATCCCCGCAGGTTGAAGCATATAAGTCTTACTTCTGGCCCATTCATGAGTATCTAGAGATTCACACCATCTCATAGACTGTGACTTGCAGTCGGACTCAAATAGGTGTGTTCCTCAAAAGATATCCTGTAGGACGACATCTTTACTTCTCATAAGCCAATCGGAGCACATTATGGTTTAAACCAACCTACCTTACAGAGTAGGAAAGAAGTATAGACCAGTTAAGGGTCGTTCCTCTAAAAATATCACTAGCTTGTTTCACAATTCTACTTCACGGGATCTCCGATCACATAGAACAGGTTGCCACCAGAATAGTCTTTTAAGTGGGTCTCAAGCCCATCTCACTTAATGAATTGTCTATCACATTACGCGATAGTCCCTTGGTGAATTGATCTGCCAGATTTTCAGACATGTGGACATAGTCCAACGCTATCACTCTGGAGTTTCTCAATTTTCTGACAGTCTGCAGCCGCCTTTTGACATGCCTTGTGGACTTCATGTTATCCTTAGAACTGTTCACCTTGATAATCACATTCTGATTATCACAGTTCATGGAGATAGCCGGAATTTGTTTTTCAACCACTGGTAAATCCATAAGGAAATCACGAAGCCACTCATCCTCAATGCCAGCGGTATCCAATGTTGTGAGTTCTGCTTCCAAGTTGACCTCGTTAAGATGGTCTGCTTGCAAGACGTTTAGGAAACAACGCTACCTCCAAGTAGGAACACGTATCCACTTGTGGCATACATCTCAGTAACCCTCTAGTACCCTTGGGTACTCGGAATAGTGAATGCCAAAACTCATAGTACCCTTAAGATAACGCATCACTCTCTCTAGAGCACGCCATTGATCATCTCCTGGATTTGACATAAACCGGCTCAGTTTGCTCACAACAAAGGAGATGTCAGGCCTCGTTGCGCTAGTGTTAGCTTCATGACCATTGGAGATAGAATCCCCAAGGTATGAATGTGTTTTGGTGATTGAGTGACACAACACATAACCTTCGCGTTGCAGCAATCCTATCTTCTATCAATATCAAGGATGATTGGTTGCCTCGAGGACGTCCCAAGGAGTCATGACGGTTGTGGTGGATCAAGGCTAAGGATTAACTAGAGAGTCTATAGGAAAACTGGACTATCAAGGGGGTAAGTTCATTTACTAAGCTCATGCTAGCTAGGGAGGTGTATGAAATGGTCTAATCTGCGCTCAAGTGCTCAGGATGAGGTCTATGTGAAGAGGAACCAAGTTGGAAGGGTCGGAAATGAAGTTGATTGAAGATCACAAGTTTCAGCCAGGAAAAGTGACCACCGTAGGCTACGGTGGTGAGCTACGGTGATCAAGCTGAGGCCCAGCCAGGAAGGAGCTCTCTGTAGAGAACAGGTGAGTGATCACCGTAGGCTACGGTGGTAGCACCATAGGCGTGAAATCTATACAGAGAGGTTGCAAGTGACAAACATCTCTGGATGAGGTGATGGAGTGATCACCGTAGGATACGGTGGTAGCACCGTAAGCTATGGTGGTCAAGAGGATCGGAGCAGATCAGAGTCCAGAGAGTTGGAGCTCACTAGAATGGATCAGAGGAATCACCGTAGGCTACGGTGGTTAGCTACGGTGATCAAAGCCATGTGACGGCTAGTTGGGGATTCAAATCCCAGAGTCACCGTAGGCTACGGTGGTTGAGCACCATAGGCTACGGTGATAGGTCACCGTAAGCTACGGTGATCAGTTTCGCAGAGCTACTTTTGGCAACAGCTATATTTCGTTGGTAGCCTACATATAGAGTTGCCAAAGGTCCTTGTGAGCTCTCTTGGCCATCTTCAGAGTTGAGTGAACCCAGCAAGAGCCAAGGGCATCAAGTGCAAGAACAAGTGAAGATTTGAGAGACAAATTCTTGAGTGCTTGAGAGAAGATCAAGAGCGTTCTTATTGCCTCATAGGCTAGTGGAGCTTAGTGGGAGATTTGCTGTTACTCTTGATCTTGTGGCGAGATCTAGACCGGCTAGGAGTCGGTGTTGAGCTATCCGGTGTTTGGTTGTGGAGGCCAACACAAGTTGGTACATGGTTTGCACCCTCCGTTCAAAGGGGTAGCAAGAGAGAGCGCCCGTGTCTCCGCTTAACCGCGGAGCTCACCTTCGGAAGAGATATCACCTAGAGGAGAGGTGAGCGAGTATCGTCCTCGTGCTCCCACTCAAGAGTGAGACTATCCTAGAGGGTGTCATCATTGTGCGACGTGAGGGGTCGACACTTCGACGGGAGTGACCCAATGTGGAGTAGGGGAAGGTGCCACCCTTCCGAGACCACGGAAAAACATCGACGGAGTCTTTCTTACCCTTCTCGTTACTACTTGCCTTACTTACTTGTTTTACTATTGCAAGTATAACTCATGCTAGGTATTTACTATTCCGCATCTTGATCACTAGCATGTGTAGGGTGTTTTGACTCTTGGTTTGATAGGTTCATGCTAGCATAGCCCAAAGAAGAAAAGAATACTAGTGTTAGGTATTTTCGTGAATTGTTGCTAGTAACCAATTCACCCCCCCCCCCCCTGGTTCCTTAAGATCCTTACATCTAGCCAATGATTTGAAAATATCTCAATTGACCCCTTGCTATTTTACCAATGAGTGTAGGAGCAGTTTGACAATCGCTATACCTAAACGATTCAAAACCTTCTCCATGTAGTGGGATTGCACAAGTGTGATTCCACCATTTCCTTCTATTTGTAGCTTGATGTTAAGAATAACATCTGCTACTCCCAAATCTTTTACCCCCTCAATCACATTAAGGCTGGTCCCAAAGATTAGTATGTCATCAACATATAGACACAAGATCACGCCATTGCCCCCACCATACCGATAACACACATTTGTCAGCTTCGTTTACAACAAAGCCGGTCGATATCAAAGTTCTTTCCTACTTCTCGTGCCATTGCTTAGGATCTTGTTTGAGGCCATAAAGGGACTTCAGTAGTTTACATACCGAGCCTTTTTGTCCATCTATTACAAACCCATCAGGTTGATCCATATAGATCTCCTCGTCTAACTCTACATAAAGGAAAGCCGTCTTCACGTCCATTTGATGGACAAGAAGATCATGTGAGGCTGCCAGGGAAAGTAATACTTGAATCATGGTTAAACGAGCAACGGGTGAGTAGGTTTCGAAATAATTTTCACCCTCTTTTTGTGAATATCCCTTGACCACAAGCCTTGCCTTGTACCTCTCAATCATACCATCAGGCCTAACCTTTTTCTTGAACACCCATTGGGATCCTATAGGTTTGCATCCGTAAGGATGCTCAATGACTTCCCAAGTACCATTAGACATAATTGAATCCATCTCACTCCTTATTGCTTCCTTCCAAAGGTCAGCGTCAGGAGAGGAATATGCCTCTTCAATGGTTCTAGGGGTGTCGTCCACGAGGTACACAATGAAGTCATTACCAAAAGACTTTGCAGTCCTTTGTCTCTTACCCTTTCGGGTGACTACATTGTAATCCTCCTCAGGACGGGGTTCCTCTGTTTGTACAGTCAGATTAAAATGCTCATGGGGAAATATAGATTCATGATTAGACGTGCTTTGTGTATTTTTCATAGGAAATTCACTCTCAGAAAATGTAGTGTCTCTGGACTCCAAAATTGTACCGACCACCATATCAGGTACTCCAGATTTTACAACAAAGAACCTATAACCCACACTGTTTGCAGCATAACCTAGGAAAATACAGTCAACAGTTTTAGGTCCAAATTTGCGCTTTTTGTTGATTGGCACATTCACCATAGCCAGACAACCCCAAGTGCGCAAATATGAGAGATTTAATCTTTTCTTATGCCATTCCTCGAATGGTGTAATTTCTTTATCTTTTGTGGGAACTCTATTCAGGACATGACACGCAGTCAAGATCGCATGGCCCCACCATTCCTTAGATAAACTAGATGTCTCTAACATGGCGTTAACCAAATCAATTAGAGTGCGATTCTTTCTTTCGGCAATCCCGTTGGATTGGGGTGAGTAAGGCGGTGCCCTCTCATGAATAATTCCATGTTCCACGCAGAATTCAAAAAATTCATTTAAAAATACTCACCTCTACGATTTGACCTTAACCGTTTAATTTTCCTCTCAAGTTGGTTTTCTACTTCAGCTTTGTAGGTCTTAAAATAATGCAAGGCTTCATCTTTTGATTTTAGTAAGTACACGTAGCAATATTTAGTACAATCATCTATAAAAGTCATGAAGTATCTTTTATCATCTCTAGTCAGTTCGCCATTCATCTCGCATAGATCGGAATGAATGAGTTCTAAGGCCACTAAGTTTCTCCTCTCCGTGGTCTTGTGAGGCTTACCAGGTTGCTTAGATTGCACACATGCATGACACTTAGAGTTTTTGACTAGATTGAATTTCAGGATTAAATTTAGTTTTGCTAACCGCGACATATAGCCAAAATTAATATGACAAAGATGTGAATGCCAAATATACGACTCATCCGAGATAACAACATTGCTCGCAACATCATTACACAAATTAACATGTAAAGAAAGGCGGAACAAGCCTCTGCAATCATAGCCTTTTTCAAAAAATGTTCCATACTTAGACAGTACACATTTATTCGACTCAAGAACTATTTTATAACCATCTGTACACAGTAGAGAGCCACTAACTAAATTCTTTTTGGTTAAGGGGACATGCTACACATTCTTCAATAGTGTTGACGCTCCTTAAGTACCTATTTTTAGGCGTCAACTTCCTGCATAATCAAACACCAAATATAGACCTAGGGTTTAATACTAACCAATTCCACGAGTCTTGGTGATTTTGAGAGTGGAGGTAAATTCCCAGGTTTCGGAGGGCTAAAGTGCACTATTGTTCCACTTTGGAAATTACCAGAAAAGCCCGTCCGCGAAATATGCCAATAATGAAGAAAACCCCAGAAGCAAAGCCCAAGAATTTTGGAGCATGTCAGCGAAGGACTGTGGGCCACCTGGGGAAGCTGCATGAGGAAGCATGGGCCGAGGGGGCCCACCCACCCTCAGGTGGCCCATCTCGGTCCCAAATATGGCGCCAAGCCTTTTGTCGCCTCTCTAAGTCGGTTCACTGTGCGCCCAATAATTAATGCTTTCGGGAAACCGCCTTAAGACCTTCCTAAAGAGGAGCACCGCCATGACTATAAAAGGAGGGTACCCCCCTTTCATTCATCATTCACCAAACTAGAGAGCTCCTCCTAGGGCTAGGGCAACACACTCCAGACACTCCAGACACTCCGGACTCCCGGACTCGTTTTCCCACAACGGATGCTTGCATCGTTTTGATGTAAGTATTCGTGTTCGTTTATCGTTTATCGTTTTACCTTTGATTAGCACTATTATACTTGTACTTGGTGGCTCGTTCGTTGCTCTAGTAGCACTTGACGGCTTAGGCGTGGTGCTTAGGTCTAGGGTGCCGGTGTCTGTTATTTACTCCACGGTGTAGGGTAGCTGACGGGTAGTGACTGCCCCGTCGTGCCGACGTTAAGTCTTGTGCACTCCCTCACGTCCGGGTATTTCCAACAGCCTCTTGGCCGGTATCGCCTGTATATATAGGGGCAAGCCGGCGCCCAATGCTAGCAAGTACTTGTATCGTTTTGCTGTCTGGGTAGCTCTTTAAGTGTAAACGAACCTCTCTGTCCTCTGCCCCTCTCTTATCTTGGGATCCTTGGGTTAGACTAGTGTAAACGGGTAGTCACACACCATTCCTTGGGATAAATATAAATACGATATCTTGGAATACTCCCGGGTGAAATGCTGCAACGGATTTATCCGTGCACTTGTGGATCTCTCAGCCTTTATTTATAAAGGTGCACTTGTTAAGCATTTCTGGCACCTGTTGTTAGTCGTGTTTATCTTGTGTGACTTAGCAAGTGTCAACAAGCATTTCTGGCGCCGTTGCCGGGGAACGGTTGCGTTAGTTGTTCATCGAACCTAGTCGACCCTCATTTTTGTTTTTAATTTTTTATTATGGAAAATCTTTCTCTACAAAAACTTTCAGCTCCAAAGGGCGGGTTCTATGAGCCGCCACAATCATCGCATCCCATTGCGACTTCTGGCTATGAACTCAGCCCAGGTTTTATAACCTTGGTCGGCAGAAACCCTTCTCTGGTTTTGATCATGAAAATCCTTATGACCATTTGCGGGAGTTTGATTATTTGTGTGCATGTCTAACCATTCCTGGCATGACACACGAAACTGTGAAGTGGAAATTGTTTCCTTTCTCTCTCATAGAAAGGGCAAAACAATGGTACACACTTGCTGCAGGAAGTGTGAATGGGGAGTGGATTGGATTACGAGACATGTTTTGTCTCGCTTTCTTCCCTCCATCCCGTATCACCTCCCTACGCAAAGCAGTTCTCAACTTTCAGCAAAATGAGAAGGAGTCCATAAGTGCAGCTTGGGCTCGAATCTTAACTCTTTTACGGTTCGGCCCAGACCTGTCGATAGCAGACCATGTGTTTTTGCAACATTTTTATCTAGGTCTGAACAAGGATGCTGTTGTACACTTGGACACTGCGGCTGGAGGATCATTCTTCGCATTGACTCCAACAAAAGGTATGGAACTTATGCGTCGCATTTTTGAAAGCACTTCCTTTGTTGGTAGTCATGAAGATCCTACTAGTTTGGTAGAAGCCAAACCCAGCCATGAGGAGACCTCTCGTGTTGAACCTAAGCCTAAACCTCACCAACCATCTAAGTCAACACTGGAGCCCTCACCCGAACCACAAAAGGGAACCAAATTCCAATCTTCAGAATTCCCTTTTACATTCAAGGACGATCTCCCAGAAAAACCTTCAATCTCCTTGAATCAAAACTATCCACCAAAGCCTGTTGCTCCTGTCCTGCCATCCAGTACGTCGAAAAAGAATTTTCGGAAGAAGGCACCAAAGGGACCACCTGTTAGCAAGAGCAGTGCTCGGTTGAAGAAGGATGAATCTTGTGCTGATCCCATCCAAAGTTGCTCACCCTCTTCAACCATCAAATGCAAAATCAAAGGAACCATGGTGGATGCGTTATACAACCCTACCGTTGGCACTAACATCTTGTCGGATTCGTTCGCTCTATCCATCTTAGACGACAAACCTTTAGTGCCGAGTAGAAGATCCTTCAAAAACCCTCTTGGCCATCGCTTTGAAGGATACATGGTTGTACAAAACATGCTCGTCAAGCACGGAAGCATTGAGACTTGCCAAGACTTCCATATTTTTGTAATCCACGACTTTGATGTCTTGATTAGACATCCCATTGAGGGTTTTCCTTTGGATGATCCACCATTAGGAAGTCTCAACATGAAACTTGGGAGAGACACATTTCCTATCCCGACCTCTCTGTCGAACATTCCTTTGACACCAACTCTCTCCCAAGATCAACCCTTTGAGAAAGTGGTGGCGGTTTCCTCTTGCAAACCCACCAAACCTATCCTAGAAGAACCCGCTCAGATTTTCTCACTACAGTTAGCAAGTCTTGCCACACGGGCCCATCAACAGCTGAGTCCAACCCCTCATCTCAATCACCCTTTGATTCCGTTGTTGAACCCTTGCTCCATACACCGGTAAACGATTACCTGTTTCATGACGTGCCGGTTGAATTTGAGAAAGCTGGGAACATCGCAGATTATTCTTGGGAGAAAGAGCCTGTGGCTCCTCCCTTTTCTCCCTATCCTCATGAACAAGCTGTTTTGGAGCCTGAACAAAAGATATGGTGGATGGGAGCCGAACAACCATCCAGAGTAATAGAAATCACTTCATGGGACACCACCACCATTCCTTGCTCCATCCTTGGAACTACCATTGAAGCCCTGCATGATCCCACAAAAGAGGCCAATGTCATAGATGCTTACCTAGCGGAAGATCTATTTGATGACATGCCTCTAGAACCAAGAGATGACTCCATCTGTTGCCCGTCTGGGTCCATTTTTAAGAGTCACGAGATTATTAGGGCCATTCCAATCAAGGTGGGTGAAACCGAACTCAAACTAGATTTTCATGTCCTACCCACCATGGAGTTTGAGCTCTTCATAGGCTGCCCATTGGAAAACTTCCACCCCAATGATGCATCCCAAGGGAGCCTTCATGATGAGCTTGAGGAACCCGTTTCTGCCACCAACACTGTCCTCTCACAAACCCCAATGGTGGATCCTCATCCTAGCCACACCATGCCTAAAATAGTGATGCATGTATCTCACACCCATCACTTGTGCCCGTCTTGGATGAGGAAGAGAAACGTTCAGCTCAAGGAGAAAACGATTTGGGAGAGGTCCCTGATCTTTGTGAGACCAAGTCGTTTTCATCCTCCCCTACGACTCCACTAGTTGGCTCACAAATCTCCTTCTTCCTTGGTGACCAAGAGTCACCCATGATCTGCATCGATAAGCTCTTTGAGAAGGAAGACCTTTGGGCTGCAAAAGAATATGAGCCAACACAACTTCAGAGATGGAAGACAAAGGGGAAAGCATTTGGAGCGAACAAACTGTTCAGTCATATACCATGGAGGCCAAGCAACACATCCCTACAAACGAGCATGAGAACTTCATCCTTGAGAGCCCTTCACATTCATGCTCGTTTGACATACCTCCAAGCCTGGGTGCCCAGCACATCTATGATACCTGCAACCTCCTTGGGCCATTCCTATGCAAAACCTTTAGAAGGACGGTTGTAGATGCATATGTTTACAATAAGTATTGCAAATCTCATTTCCGTATGTTAGCGCTAACCTCGCAGGCTTGATGACACTTGGCGGTGAGGCTGGGGGACAACACCACCAAGACTGAGCTCGATCCTGAGTCTCCACAAGTCTAGCTTATGACTATAAACAAAGCACTGCCGGGAGATAACCCGGACCCTCATAAATGGTTTTTCCTTTCTTAAAATTCATAAATACAAAAACAATTTATTTAAAAAAAATAAAATATATATATATATATATCTTCCTTCGGGTATATTTGCGTCGCTAACCATTTCATGATAAAAAAAAGAGAAAGCAATAAAACGATGGCCACGCGACACCCGAAGGCCAAGAGAGTGTGGAGCAACCATCCATGTCTCCAGGACAGGATGCTCCCCAGAGCTGAAACGATGGAGAAAAGTCCTGTTCGTCGGACTCAAAACGACGACCCCTCGCCGAAGGGCAAAAATGGTACTTATCGTTTTTATTGTCATTTTCGTATTGTCATTTTTGAGTTGTCGTTTTCGTCTGTCGTTCTCGTTCTCCCCGTTTCCCGTGTTTGTGTCCGGCTATCGTTTGTCGTTTCTCGTTTTAGGCTGTCGTTTCTCGTTTTAGGCTGTCGTGTCTCGTTTCCCGTCTTCGTGTTGTCGTTTCTCGTTTCTATTTCCGTTTTCTTGTTTCCGACAGTCATTTTCTTTTTCTCGTTTTCATTGTTGTTTTCAGATTATCGTCTCTCACCTCCGTGTCCGTTTTCCGTTTTCTGTGTCGTTTTCGGTTTTTGAGTCGTTTCTCGTTTTCGTGTTCGTTTAAAAAAAAACTTGTTTTGTTTTCAAAATAAATTGTCCCTTCGGGTATATTTTTGCCACTGACCATTTAAGGAAAAAAGGGAAATGAAAACAAAAGAGTAAACATTAAAAAAAAAGGGAAGAAGAAAAGAAAAAATATAAATAATAATGGTCATGTGACGCCCGAGGACACACGAGCTACACCAACGGCAAACATTGATACTTTGAGGTGATGATTCAAGCTTTGAAGGAGACCCAATAGCTCACACTTGGTTTGTGTGTCTCGTGACACCAAAATCCAAGTGTGTGTGTGTGTTGGGCGCGGGGGGGGGGGGGGGGGGGGGGGGGGGGGGGTTGTAAGTATTATGCCTTATGTTCCATCATTCCCAAAGCCTATCTTGTGAACAGTGTTGCTAGCTCTTGTATCTTGCTAAAACAAAATAAAAAAATTACAACTTAAAATCAAGTGTAATAGGTTTTTGATTTATTTTCTTATTCCATCACCATAAAAGAAAACAAACATTTCTGGCGCTTTGACAATTTCTCTTTTCAATTTCATTTCCAATTCAATAAAGTCATGCGCCCATTCTCTTTTGAGTTCAATAAAATTAGGCTCCCCGGTTTTCAAACCGGTAGAGTCCTTGTTTGTTTCCACCCTTTTGTCTCTTTGAATAAAATACGCATCCGAATAAAGGACAAGTGTGGGGGAGGTCTCTCATGCAACACGATACACACTGTCGAGACCTCCCTCCAACACGGTGCACAACATCGCCCAAAGTCAATACATGGAAGGAGAGAACTACAAGCACAAGTGGGTCGGCTGACCTTTGGTTCAGCTAGCCCCTCTCATACTCCTTCATCTACAGCGATGGTTTGTGCACCCTCACTCACTCTCCCTATGCCTTATGAGTTGAATGATTTATCTTGATCATATTGCTAAAATCAACTCAAACATAAAACGAACCTGGTTGATCTCCCTTTAGACATGCTTCCCTATGGTTGGCTTGCATACTTAGTGTTCCTGGTCTGTACCTATCGCTTGTGAACATCATCTTTCAGTAGGGAACCATGTTTATCTAGGTGATTGGCGTTTGAGATATGGTTTGATGAATGAAGTCTTGCTCTTCCTGTGTAAAGTACTTGGAAATTTATCTTGCAAAAAATATGAAAACAATAGCATCACTCCTCAATGATCATGAATTCCTACCAAGGACAAATGATGTTTACATTGAAAAGCCTATACACATATGCTACTTGTTATCTCATTGAGCTTTGTTAGAATTGTGTGACCCTTGTGAGATGCTATTCATGCTTTCATGATCAAGATCATCCACTCACCACGCACACTTGCTAATCTTCTACACTGGAAGTTAGCAAGACACATTCCATCATCACCCACACTCACATGCTAAGATCCTACTCTGGGACTTAGCCACACTTCGTCCCATCCACCCAAGACCCCATGCATTACATGTTATATCCCCCTCTCAAACATTCCTGCAGGTGACATGGCTATCTAAAAGAGAGAGAGAGAGAGAGAGAGAGAGAGAGAGAGAGAGAGAGAGAGAGAGAGAGAAGTTGTGAAAATCTGCTCACAAATCATGAGCAGGGAAAAAGAAAGAAGTGCAAAAGAAAAAGAAAAAGATAGAAAAATGCTAGCCATGTCCCAAAACCATCAGAGGGGGTATACAGGAGTCTTCATCCATCCACTTCATCTATATTCACCTCACTCCATCCACCCAATAAAAAGACTCGATGAAATCCCATGACCGCTCTCCATTTATCTCTTGAATCATGGTTATGCAAAAAGAATGAAACAGTCATAGGCTCACATGACCTGAAAAGATAACCATGATTGCACCTTCAAGAAGAGAGTAGCCAATCAATTAAACGAGTCTTCACACTTCACTCACCATACATCCATCCGTACACACTCACACACATGCACATCTTGATCTGGTTGTATGAAGTTGCTGTCTCCTTGGATCCACTCTTTTGGCTTAGCAACACATGAGTTACAAGTAATGCCCCTCATTATTCCGTACCGAGCTCCACGTAAAGCCTTTTAGAGGTAGGATGACATGAGGCAATGCTATGCCTTGGTGAGGAACCACACACAGATGTTGAGCGATCAAGAGAAATCATTCGAGGAGTATAGCTATGATTTGTTTTGAAAACCTGAAAACCACCCAATTTACTCAACACGGTTGAGTAGAGATGACATGAATCAGGTATCGTTCCATGCCTCAATCACCCAAGATATATAGCATGTTAGACACTTCAAAGTTCACTTATGAAGGTATGGCATGGAATATTTTGTACGCTCGCATCATATCATAAGAAGTATTGTCCCACATTACTCCTTAAGAGCTTTACTCGAGGACGAGCAAAGGGTAAGTGTGGGGGAGTTGTAACGCTCCTTAAGTACCTATTTTTAGGCGTCAACTCCCTGCATAATCAAACACCAAACATAGACCTAGGGTTTAATACTGACCAATTCCACGAGTCTTGGTGATTTTGAGAGTGCAGGTAAATTCCCAGGTTTCGGAGGGCTAAAGTGCACAATTGTTCCACTTTGGAAATTACCAGAAAAGCTCGTCCGTGAAATATGCAAATAATGAAGAAAACCCCAGAAGCAAAGCCCAAGAATTTTGGAGCATGTCAGGGAAGGACTGTGGGCCACCTGGGGAAGCTGCACGAGGAAGCATGGGTCGAGGGGGCCCACCCAGGGGTCGCCCGACCCCTGGGTCGGCCGACCCTCAGGTGGCTCACCTCGGCCCCAAATTTGGTGCCAAGCCTTTTGCTGCTTCTCTAAGTCGGTTCACTGCGCGCCCAATAATTAATGCCTTTCGGGAAACCGCCTTAAGACCTTCCTAAAGAGGAGCACCGCCATGACTATAAAAGGAGGGGTACCTCCCCTCTCATTCATCATTCACCAAGCTAGAGAGCTCCTCCTAGGGCTAGGGCAACACACTCCAGACTTGTAGAAATCAGGAAGAGAGTGAGGGGGAGAGGATGGGATAGTGCCGGCCTATCGGCACTCTTCCGGACTCGTTTTCCCTCGATGGATGCTTACATCGTTTTGGTATAAGTATTCGTGTTCGTTTATTGTTTATCATTTTACCTTTGATTAGCACTATTATACTTGTACTTGTTGGCTCATTCATTGCTCTACTCGTAGGGTGCTCTAGTCTTAATCACGTGGAGGCTAGAGTAGCACTTGACGGCTTAGGCGTGGTGCTTAGGTATAGGGTGCCGGTGTCTGTTATTTACTCGACGATGTAGGGTAGCCGACGGGTAGTGACAGCCCCATCGTGCCGACGTTAAGTCTTGTGCACTCCCTCACGTCCAGGTATTTTCAACAGCCTCTTGGCCGGTATCGCCCGTGTCTACAGGGGCAAGCCGCCGGCCAATGCTAGCAAGTACTTGTATCGTTTTGCTGTCTGGGTAGTTCTTTAAGTGTAAACGAACCTCTCAATCCTCTGCCCCTCTCTTATCTTGGCATCCTTGGGTTAGACTAGTGTAAACGGGTAGTTACACACCGTTCGTTGGGCTGGATATAAATACGATACCTTGGAATACTTCCGGGTGAAACGCTGCAATGGATTTATCCGTGCGCTTGCGGATCTCTCAGCCTTTATTTATAAAGGTACACTTGTTAAGCATTTCTGGCACCTGTTGTCAGTCGTGTTTATCTTGTGTGACTTAGCAAGTGTCCACAAATAGCATCGTGTTTTCTGAACTGACCTTCGAAATGACCGTACCAACACCAAGAATACGTGCACTTGATCCATTTCCCTTCAGCAAGTCTCCAGTTACGCCGGCTCCAGAGTGACCTTCAGAATGACCGTACCAACACCAAGAATACGTGCACTTGATCCATTCCCCATCAGAAGAAAACAAAGAAATATCAGCACACACATGAACAATAGCTCCAGAGTCAAACCACCATTCAGCTGAATGACAGACGAGATAACAACGGGTAAAGAATTACCATACCCAGAAGTCCCTCCACTAGTCTCGTCGATGACCATATTTGCAGATTTCTTCTCATGCCTAAATTTGCGGTCTGGGCACGCACTTGCCCAATGCTCAGAGCTACCACAAACAAAGCATCCTTCTTCTTTGTTCTTTTTCTTCTTAAAAGTGGTTGTTTGCTTCGGCTTCTCTTGTTTGTCCTTCTTTTTCTTGTAGAAAATTTTCTTCTTGTGCACCACATTGGCACTAGAAGGCTCCCCCACGCCCTTCCCACGTGTGTCTTTTGCTCTCGCCTTCTCCTCAACATCAAGAGTCCCAATGAGCTCAGACACGCTGAACGCTTGTCTCTTATGTTTTAGAGAAGTAGCAAAATCCATCCAAGTAGGTGGCAGCTTAGCGATAATAGCGCCGGCTACAAACTTGTCAGGCAACACACATGGAAATTGTTCGAGTTCTTTAGCTAGTGACTGAAATTCATGAGCTTGTTCAACCACAGGACGGTTATCAACCATCTTATAGTCAAAGAACTACTCCATGATGTACAACTCACTCCCAGCATCAGAAACGACGAAGTTAGTGTCTAGAGCATCCCACAACTCTTTGGCAGTGGTGCACGTGATGTATGAATCTATATACTTATCAGCAAGAGCGCTAATCACGGCGCCTCGGAACCGGCAACCATGAACCGTTCCTCCTCCGCTGGAGAGAACTGTTCAGGCTTCCCGTCCGTGACGTGGTAGCAGTTCATAGCTGTGAGCCACAGGATCATTTGTGCACGCCACCTCTTATAGAGGGATCCCTCAAAAGAATTTGGCTTAAGCGCGACAGCGAAACCACTAACAGAAAATTGCCTAATATCAGGTTTTTGGATTGTTAGGAAATTAGGCATTTTGTTATTTACTTTAATTCTGAAATTACTGGTGGTGTTTGTGACTATACTAATAAATTTGATGACCGGAATAATAAACCAGATTAAGGTAGAGATATACCCTGCGGAGGGACCTGTGCCGGAGGCAATGGTCGCTCCATTCTCACGAGCCATTTTCGTGAGTTTGTTCGAAATAGTCGATCACAGCCGATGCAAGAAGAGGTACGTGCCGTGCAGTCCGCGAATGGCCTCCGGGAAGTAGATGTACAGGAGTCGCGTGCCCGAAGAGGAAGTAGTCATTGATCGTAGAGGTAGCAGAATCGTCGCGGAAGAGGAAGTAGTCGATCCATGGATCGTAGTCGTAGTAGATTCGTTGCAGCGGCCGCCCAGAAGTAGATCGATCGAGGAAACCTGGAGTGAGCAGTCGTGTCGCGAACTCGCGATGACACTCCCCAAAAACCTGATTACCCGCACACCCAAGCAGGATCTCGATGTGGGAAAGGTTTCGAAGGCCTGCTCTCGCAAGCTCTGTGTGCGCAGAAGTCTTGCGATGGGAATGTTTTCAGCAGCAAAAGCAATGGAGTCGGGAAATGATGTGTGTTTCTAAATGTAGGAGAGAGCGTCTCATTTTATAGGTGAGGAGGAGGAGAGAGATGTCATGACTCGAGTTAATGGTGTTAATAGCCATCAAAGTGTCCGTTACTTGTAATGGTCATGGTTAATAGCCTGATATTCCCAGACAGTAAACGGTAGATAGTCGATCGACCACCGTTTAGGGTTTAACGGGGTTTAAACGGCCGTTTAAACGGGTTTAAATGGACATTTAGGCATAGACGGTGGTCACCTGTCTAGCGTTTAGACGCTGTTTAAACGGCCGTTTAGGAAAACTTGATTTAATATCCATCAAAGTGTGTCTGTTACTTGTAACGGTCATGGTTACTAGCCAGACCATTAACATATTAGTAACAATATGGTCTAATTACCATTGAAAACATGACCATTCCCTCTCGATATTCAGCACCAATGAGTATTAAAGTTGGAATAACTTTCTCTTAACTCCATGTATGGTAATAATACAATTTACTCTAGCATTTTATATGTGGCTTGAATTATCGAATTAATAATTTGAGTATATGACTCAAATAATATTTCAACATCTAGTTGTAGCAGTAGCAATAAAAATTGTAATTTCGGGCCGTTGCAAGTTTCAAACCGATAACATAAATCTTCCAAGCAAGAGAAGATACAGCAGTAGCAGAACAATCAAATTCAAACAGGACACTCAACGTAAACAGACAGGTGTAGTCCTGAAGACGCAAGTCAGATGACAAGACCGATATTATTGGAAGAAAAAATAACTTGTCGACAAAAAACGATGAGGTAAAATCAATGTTGCAGTTGGCTTGCAGCAGCAGCACGGATTGAAATCGTCTTCTGTAGGAACCGGCCATGCACTTTCACCAAGCGGAAGGAGGAACCTTGCCAAGCTTCTTTTTAATTTCATCTCCTCGGACTGCTTAACTGCATAAACAAAACATACAGCCTCACCGTCACAAAAGATAAAACGTGCACTACTTTGTTGTCACTAGTGGTTTGACCATTCGACTTATTCAAATATTAGTTAAAATATAAAAAATTGCCTGTTACATTTAAATTTACTTTAATAATGAAACGAATTCTAACAAAATATATGATATTATTTTAAGAATTGAATATATAAATGGTTAAGCGTAACAAAAAGAGTCAACGGTGACAACAATTTCAAAAGGGAGGGAGTATGTCCTACTACCTCCGTCCCTAAAAAAGTGGTCATCTAGCATTCAAAAACTCAAAATAGTGGAGAAAGGAAAAGACTAACATGCTAATTTAATGACACATTTTTTGTCATCATGAACCATATGCAATAAAAAAAAGGAAAAGCTAGATGGAGATTGGTGGATGAGGTTGTCTAATGATTAGGAAGTAGTCCCAACCTTATAGATGGACACTTTTTATGGGACAAAATTTGAATGCTACTAGATGACCACTTTTTTAGAGATGGAGTGAGTAATAATTAATAGATAAGAAAACGAGGAGAAGGAAGAAGAAGATGAAAGGAAAGGAAATGGAAGAAAGAATAGAAGAGGAGTAAGTAATGTAGCTTACATATATATAGGGTATGTCGAGATTTCAGGTGACTGAAATTTCGTTAATGTTTCAGTCACATTTTCAGTCATTGGATATTGATCCAACAACTCTAGATTTTCTTTAACTTGAGAGCAAGGAAATGTTCTCTAAGAAAACAAAAATGTTCCACCGAAGAACTAATTGTTGTAGTAGTACAATTTCATTGTTCCAGTATTACATTCTGACTGTTCTAGCAGTATATTCTCATTGTTCCAAAAATCTGACTGAAACAAATGTAAAATTTCAGTTAACTGAAAACTAGCAAATCTGTATATATATGCTGCTGAGACAGGGATAAGCAGGAGAGGAGAAAACTTACCAGGAGACTAGGAAGCGGTCACGTTCGTTGTAACAAGAGTGCAGGGGTCTTGGATGAAGATAACGTTGGGCTTCTTAGGATGACGAGTTGCAACATCCTGCCAAGTTGTCTTTGTTGCTTCGACCGTGAGACGGGAAAGGAGTGCGACTTCCTTGAGGCTTTCCAGTTTCAGGATTTGGTCAGCCGAAACACGACCACCACCGAGATCTTTACAGATAAGATAAAGTGAAACAAGCTGCTTCAGAGCTCCGGTTCTGATCTCCAGTTGGGGCAGCTGTTCCTCCGTCTGAAGCCACATTCTCTTCAGCCCGTCGAACTTCCCAGTTGTCACAGAAAGCACTCCACCATCAATTTTCTTCGCTATAAGCTTCAGATATTCCAGGTTCGGCAGGTTGCTCAGGTCACGTAGGATTTCATCCCACGTCAGTGTTACCATTGTCCATGTGAGACAGAGCTTTGTAATACCCAGCTTGTCGGCGAAGTAAGGGATCTTCTGGATCGCCTTGTAGTGGCCGCACAGCTTGAGGGAGTAAAGCGTACCGCTAGCTTGGGCTACAGAATCCAGCAGTTTTTCTGGGATTCGGCACTTTTGGAAATCAATTGACAGGGAGCGACGATTTTTTTCGGCGTCACTGCCCGCAAGGAATTTGTTGATGGCAGCCTTTACACTTTCGGCATCTGCATCCCGATCAAACCAAATCTTGACCTTCTTGAGGTTGTTCATCTCAGACATCACTTTCAGGAATCCTTCATCCGTGCTGGTGACAAATCCCGCTACCCTCTGTAGCTCGCTTTTTGGGATCTTCCCCTTTTTGGCCTCTTTGCTTGAAAGCCTAAACTTTCCGAGGAGGTTCTTGAGGCGGGGCAGCCTGATGACATATCTGGACACCTCAACCCCTTTCTCCTCCTTCTCACTCTTCACATCGAGTGTCTCTAAGAACTTCAGATTCTTTATTGAACTTGGAATCTTAGTGATTTTATCGGCCCGGAGGCCCATATATTTGAGCAGAACCAAGTTGTTGCATATCTTATCAAGCTCCTCTTCTGTAAGACCAGGGTACGCCTCCAGATCCAGCACCCGCAGCCACTTGCATTCGGCAATACTGTCTGCCCGGATGCCACGGGATGCTGCCAGGGTCCGGAGGCGTGGTGGCAGGTGCTGCTGTCCGGGGTCCGTAGTGTGGAGAGAGAGCCGGCGGGTGTCTTGAGGGCCCACCACCGGCCCTCCGGGACAGGACAGCTTGATGAATGCCTCCTTCTCACACTTTTCAGTGATGCACTGGAGGACCACTTCGGGAGGCCGGTATATCTTGACGTGTACATCATCTTTATTCTTTCTCACATGTTGATCTTGGTGCATGCTCACATGTTGATCTTGGTGCATGCTCACATGGATGGGCCAAATGAAGTTCCGATTCACGAGTTCCTGTAGGTTGTCGCGCGCTCTTGACTCGTCATTATCATCGATTCCGAGCTCTTGTCCTTCAGCAAGGCAGCGCCTTATCAGAGGTCCCCTCTTCACACAATGGCCACGTGGGAACATGGCAAAATATAGCAAGCAGGCCTGGAGATCCGATATAGCAGATGAGTTCTGACAATTGCGACCACCTGGCTGGAGACGCTCGTAACTGTGGTCAAGCACAAGACGACGCATTCTCCCTGGCCAGTTGGAGGGTTCCTTCTTCAGTTGATCCCACGCATGTTGGATTTGATTATAATTCATGGTCCCTTCGCCAACTTCGCTTATGCTAACCAGTGCAAGCGGTACGCCATCACATACCTTTTCCACAGTACATGTCGAATGGTCCTCGTCGTTTATCTTGAACTGGGCTATTCGTCGTTCCTCCTTGACGGCTTCATTGAAGAACTTCTCTGCTAACTTCTGATCTTGAAAGGGCCTCAGCTTGCACATGTGACCATCTGCGATTTCCGCTGTCCGACCCACTTCAGTTGTCATAGCAATGATAATTCTGCTTCCCATATTATTTTTTGGGAAGACAGTTGTTATGAACCTTCCCAACTCTTCTTCCGACACGTCGTCTACAACGATCAGGTACCTTATGCAACACGAGAAATGAACTGAGAAATTAAGGTGAAAAAGTTAAATAAAGTAAGTCACCATTCGCATTAAAATTCGCCAAGTGACTGCCTCATGGGTACGGACTTCATACTCTGAATGAGCACCTAACATATAGTAATATGAAATACGAAGTGTCACGTCAATGCACACCATTAATTTGTTTCAACGAATTATATAATCCATAGAATACAGATCCAGGAACACCTTCTTTGCGTGGTGTTGAGCCAAGGAATCAGAATATTGTGACACCCTAGTGTAACTGATGATTACTGAGCATCATCTCATGCTATCATGTGCACCTAAAGTCGAAATACTTTGCCAAACCAAAATTTCTAAATACGTTGGCCCTCAAATTTCTACCACATGCTCCTAGAATCAAATTAGAATTTTGGGGAAAAATTCGAGATTTTTGGAAAAACCTGAATGGTCCAAAGCAGTCTCTAAATGCAAACCAACTACCTATTTTTGAATCCCCATGATTCCAATTTGGTTCCGTTTCAGAGGTCCAAACCACTTCCACTGCGTTGTAGACACTTTGTTGTATACATAAAAATTTTTGTGGGAATTATTGAGCTCTGGAAATACATGCTTCAGAGGTTACAAAGAGGCTAAGTGGAATGAGAATTCAGGAAGGTTTTCCGAGTCGACCTTAATGATTAGCTCACTTTGAAATTCCATATCTTGCAAACCACTGGAAAGTTCTCTTTTCATGTTACTGAGACTGAAGAGAACGTCGTGCTCTATACGTGTGCGAATTTACAGAGCAATAGGAGCTAAGTTGGAATTGTTGTAGGATGCACAAGACGCTTAAGCATTAAGCAATTTCCAGCATTTGAACCCAGAGTTGGCCCACCCGTCAGCCTCCTCCCCTCACTGAGCGCGCCGCGCGCCCGCCCGAGCGATGAGCTCCGCGTGGCTGCCACCTCGTGGCCTCGCCCCCACCGGGTCGGGAGACTTTTGCTATTATACCAACACTAAGAGTGGGCTTCTCTCTAATACCATGACAACATGAGGCTTCTCTACTATACCACTAAATATTATTAGCAACCTTTTTTTTACAAGTGGGTAAATTTTAATTACAATTAACCATTTTAACCAATTACCAGGCACGCAAAAAGACTAAAGTACCCTCAACTCTCCAGCCAAAGGAAGTCATGTGAATCAAATCCAATCGTTGTTTCTTCTTCCTCCCGTGAGGCTTCTTCTCTGTTATTCAACGTGAGCTCCAGGCCATCGCCCCTCTCCCTGGTCCCTGCTCCCCGGATCTCCCCACCGATGGCGAGCTCCCCAAATGGGTTGAAGGCCTATCGCGCGTCCCGTTTCCCCTGTTCCCCACCGACGTCCGGGCTCCCGTCGCCCGTCGCTACTCCATGCCCATCCCCAAACCCTAGCTCTGGGCCGTGAGCTGCTGCCATGGTGGATGGGGGCGTGACTCCAGGTGGCCTATTCGCTGGAGGTGGCTCTGAGCAGGAGGTCCCAGACGCTATAGGCGGCCCTCCAACAGACCAAGAAACATGGTACATTAGCTCTTTTTTTTTTTTTAGAATCATACGTACTGCTAACATTACTTTGGCACAATGAGTACTAGTGTTTGTAACAACAATTTTTGTTATTTGGTTGCATAGGCTTGATTTTGGTTTACCAGAATCCAGTACTTTTATGCAAGCACCAGCTTCACTAAATATTGATTGGGAAACATTACAAATTGAGGAAATTCGTGATGGGGAAGGTCAGCTACAAGTACCCAGTGAAGACCAATTGTATGTTCTTTTGGGATTGAGGGATGAGGATGAGATGGCAGAAAAGGAAAGAGAGGATGCGGCTAAATCGAGGGCTGATGCAAGTGCTTCTGAGGTTCCAGATATGTTTGATACTGAAGGTGCAGCCGTTCCGGTTAATGATTTTGTACCTGGTGAGGAACACTTAAATCATGGTCCGAACAATCCTGTAATGTTGGTTGGCACAAGGTATCGCAACATGAATGATTTTAGATTGGCTGTGAGACAATATGCCACAAGCAAAGAATTTGAATTAGGCATTGAAGCAACTGATCCATCGAGATATATAGGAATTTGCCATGTGTGTACAGATGAAAAACAAATTCTGTTGTGTAATAGAGAGAAATGAGGGGTAGTTTTGACTTTTCAAGTCCTTTGATACATGCTAAACTGTAAAAACATACCAGAATGGTAAAGGAAAGGTTGAGATAACATTTTAATGGTATAGTAGAGAAGCCTCATGTTGTCATGGTATTAGAGAAAAGCCCACCCTTAGTATTGGTATAATAGCAAAAATCTCCCGGGTCGGGACGGCATCCCACCCCCCTCCTCGGCCGAGCGCTCACTGCCTCTGTTTCTCCCGTTTCTTTGCTCCAAACGTTGAGCTCCATGGCCGCCGTGAACTGAGCTCGTCGCCCCCGCCGTCGTCTTCCACGCCTGACCCAGCAGAGCTGCCGAAAGCTACTTGAGGACCTCCTTGAGCTTCCCTGGCCACAACTTCCCCGAATCCCTCACCCTCTCACGCAAATCGACAACGTCTCCCCCACCCCCGTAAAGGTGCGCCACCTCCACCTCGCCGGCCAATCCTCCCTCCACGGTGAGGATTCATCGGATTCCATGCAAACGAAGCACCCCACCCACCTCGCGCACACATCTCACCCCGTTCTCCCTCTGTTTCGCAGCCGAGACCACCGGATTTCGCCGTCTCCCAGCCGCCGTGACGACACCGCCGTGGAGCACCTTCTTCCCGACCCTCTCCGGCAAATCTGTCCCCGTGGTGAGCATCCACGTGCCTTGGCGAATCTCGTGCGTGCCTTTGCCGAGCTCCTCCTCCCATCCCCTCGCCGGAACGCTGGCGGAGCCACCGCGCCTCACCGCCACCGAACCTGCCGCCGGCCGTCGAGCTATCCTCTCGGTGCGCGCCAGAGCCGCCCTACACCCGCGCATTGCCTAGCTGCCACCGCCGCCGCGTCCCTAGCCGCAGTTTCACCGGAACGCCGGTGCCGCCGTCGCAAGCCGCCGCCGCGCCCTGGCGCCGAAGCCCTAACCGGGCCACCGCAGCCCGCTCTGCCCAAGCCCCCTTTAATCTGTTTCGAAATTTGTTTTATTCCAGATCTGGTTAAATTTCAAAAATGAAAAACATGCAGTAAAAATTCATCCCTGCGGCCAGATCTACATTTCTACTGAAACAGCACTTCAAGAAACGAAGGAAATAAATCTACAAAATTTAGAGACGTAAAACAAAGATAAATTCATATCGTTATTTCTGTGCATCAGATAATTATGACATTTTGCATGCCTGTTAATATCACTGTTTCAAGCATCCTTGTAAATTTTCACTTTTTGTTACTGCATGGTTTATCATGAAATGAATTATTATCTTTGCAAGTAACATATTATTTCTGCTAATTTACAAATTTTTTGAGGCTGAATTGTTGACAGAAATTTAATTAGGTTTTTTCCTCTGTTCTGGTAATGTTCACATATTTATGTCCAGAACCTTGATAAGTAAATTTCAAAATTTACAACTTGGTAATTTAATTTTTTCACCTAGTAAATAATTAAGCATGCAACTTAATTCTCCAGTAGGCTTAGCATGTTATTTTAACTGTGTTAATTTACTAGATGCCTGATTAGGTTGCATGTGCACTTATGCTTGTTCTTTTATTAGCTCACATAACTATTTTGTGTTAATTAAAGAACTAAAAACCATAGGAGTTAATGAAGGAAATTCTTCAAACCAAAAATAGCAAAGTTATTATCACGTCATCTCTGGTCATTGTACATTCTTAATCATCATGTCATTGCATTCATCTTATTGAGAAAACTCCATGAGTCTTCTCTCATGTGTTCCTTATGTTGCATTGCATGACATCTTTAGGAAACAACGACGTGACCGAGGAAGTCGAGGTGATTAAGGAGGAGACCAGAGCTAATTCTAATAGTATTGTGTGTGGTAACGACCACCAGACCTAAGGCAAGCCCCGGTGCACTCCCAAATTTGAAAGTTTTCTTTTATACATCAAGTATGTGAGTCTTGTATGTGCATTAAGTGTAGGAATTGAATGAAACCTTAGTTGCATGTATCTACCTTATTTTCTATGGTTTGGGATCAGTTCTATCCAGCCATACCGTTAGTTCTAATGCTATGCTTAGTAACTAGTTATCGGTAGAAACATCGAGTGGTATGGAGACTACTCGGTATAGGTTGGATCGGGGTCACCTTTCGATCACAATTTATTTATGATGATGAAATATGAGACCGTACGGGGAAGTTCATGTGTAGGTTGCGGTGGCAAGGTTGGCCCTTGTTCGCCATAGCCCCGTGCGTGTCGATTGAGGACCGTTCGTTGTGGTCCCGTTGAGCAAGTTTGAATAGTACCAAGTACATACCTTTGTATGTGGAACTGGGAAACCGACGTAACTTGATTATCGTAGTGGTTGGATGATAACTCACCTCTCTTTTGGTGATGAGCTGGAAATGATAGAATTTGGGTATGTGTTGGAAGGGAGAGTGTACAGGCTAACCATGGATAGCTCCGGCGTGGGTATCGCATGGAGGACATGCACTCGGGAGAGGTGAGACTCGGATCGGCCCTATAGTGTCTTGTGAAAGGTGGCTGTACATGACTCTTCGTGAGTGTACGTGCGCTGTGTACTTGGGTTTCTCCTGCAGGATGTACATCGATTTGAGTCACCATCCCTCGCGGTTATTGAGTACCACTTGTGAGAGCAGACATGTCGTAGTAATGATGAAATAAATGATGATTACTTGCTGCTATGACTATCAAATAAATGTATTGCTATGTTGTATGTTTTAGCTATAGGTGGCTAATATTTATATTTATGCAAGCACCCTTTTAATTTGGCTATAATCTGGAAATAAGAAGATAATTGCAGTGATGTTTTTGCGCTTAAATTCCAGCACCTTAGGTCAGCCCCCAGCATACTAGGAGTCGGCCTTAGCATGCCATGTTGACGGGTAAGACTAGCTAAGTATTATTTGCTCACGGTTTGTTGTTTTAAGTTTTTGTGCAGGTATGCCGTATGGTTCTTTCTGTGGTTGTTGTGGCAAGTTGGTGTGGGAAGGTGAACTGCCTAAGGAATGGACAATTGAGTGGGTTCCCTCCTCACCGACCTCAGACCGCAACGAGTGAGATCGTGTCTACGGGCTGATCGTCGAGAGTGTTTATTTCAACTCCTTTATGTATCGAAATTCAAACTTGTTTTATGCACTCAGATCTGAACAAGTATTGTAATAACTAAAACTCGGCTTGTATCTTACGTTTTATGCGCTTACGTGTTGTGCTGTGAACTCGTGCTTCATCATGAGTCCCCCAATAACGGTCCATTATTGACTATCCCCTCATTTATGAGTCGGGGATGTCACAAATATGACCTATGACCTCTTACTATTTCTAGATGCGCAACTTTGATTCGCTTTTGTCTGTTTTTTTTCCTTAGATGCGGAAGAAAAATAAATATTTAGGTTGCGTTTGGTTTGGCTACCAACTGTCGAGTACAACTATACAGGTGTACGGCAGGATGTTGTATATTATGACTATACAGGGGATGCAGAGTACTGAGTAGTAGAAGATAAGGAAACCGAGTATGTAAACGTCGGTAGGAGTCGTTATCTTAGTCGGAGACGTGTTTAGTCAGGAGTTCTTCATGTAACCCTAGTCCCTTCGGCTATATGGAGGACTAGGGGTCGGCAAAAGGTAGAGGCTCACAGAGAACAATTAGGGTTTTTTCTTGTGTGCCGCATTCATCAATCAATACAACCACCAAACACAGGACGTAGGGTTATTATCCTTCGGGAGGCCCGAACCTATATAGAGTGTCCTCTGTCACCATCTTCTGTGGATCATACGTATACATATTCGTACTGTCGAGATTAGGATTCGACAGTTGGCGCGCCAGGTAGGGGCAGCTATGATCTCCCACATGTCGAACTTGATGGCTTTCATCCGCGACGACAAGTTTCCTCCGGGGACCGAGCTCAGGTTTGGATCGTTGATCTTCACCACTGATCTGCAAGGGATCTTGGCCATGGGAACTCCGGAGGCAATGCCTTCCGAGTTAGAGCAAGGCTATGGGTTTTCCCACGCGCTCGAGAACCAGGCCGCCAACTTCCAGTCCCTACAGATCGCTTCGGTCCCGGTGGAGCTCTCTCTGGACGATTTTCTGCCTCCATGCCAGGAGAGGACGGATAGCAGATCCGATCTTCTCTGGTCCGACTCCTTCGTGGGGATGATCACCCACGACCCCGCCGAATCCCTCCGCACAATCCTCGAAGAGTCAGTCGGGGAATCCGAGTCGAGAGACGAGAATCACCTCACCTCCCGGGCGGTCTTCATGGACAACCCGACCGGCCCGGTGGAGAGGTCGGAAGAAAGAGACGCTCATGACGATGCCCCTCGTCAGAGCCCGCCACCTCTGTTCAATGATGAGACTCCGCCGTTGCGGAGAAGGCGTGACCCTTGTGATCTCGCAGAGGCAGCCCGAGAGCTTGACATGGGGGGCCTCGAGCTGGAGTACGCCGGGGAGAAGGTTTACTCCACGCCTCAGAATAACACAACGGCGGCCAACACTCTGCTCCATGTCCTCACCCCACAACTCCAAGAGGCGAACGCGAAGCTGGCCCCGCAGCTTAACAAAATAAAAGCCCACCTCACCGCCGCCGCCCTCCTCGAGCAGCAGAATGCGACGGCGAACAGGTCCAGATTCACAGAAGCTTCCCGATCCGCGAGCTCCCGTCCGAGTCGTGAGCGGGAGCCAAACCGGGAAAGACAGCTCCCCCCGTTCGAGGACCGGCTTCCTAGAAGCCCTCCGCGAGAAGATCGACTGCAGGGGAGTCGGAGAGATCCTTCTCCTCCCAGGGCAAGACGGCTGGCCGAGTTCCATGACCGCAACCCGCGGGCTGATATGAGGGAGGCCCTCCGGTATAATCGGGAAGCTAGGTCTACCCCCAATCGCCGTTATGCAGAGCGCGAAGAAGCAAACTGGCGTAATGAGGAAGAAGAGGGTCGGCGTCGTGGTTTTTACGACGACCGTCCGAGATACGATGATCGACCGGTGGGGAGGAGGCCCCGATCTCCTTCTCCCTATCGAGATCCCAGGATGGGGGGAGGCGCCGGATACGACCCAGGCTTCTATGAGGGGGTGAGAGCTTTCACCCAAATCTTAAAAACTTGGTTGGCTTCAAGCCCGTCGGCATTGACAAGTATGATGGCAAGACCGACCCCCAAGACTGGCTCCAGGTCTATACGACCGCGATACGCTTGGCAGGAGGCGATAGCTACGTCATGGCCAACTACTTGCTAGTATGCCTGTCTCCGGCCGCTCGGACCTGGCTCACCGGCTTGCCGGCTAGGTCGGTGGACTCTTGGGGTGAGCTATGCAGACAGTTCATCGCAAATTTCCAGGCTACCTACGACAAACCCGGCAACCACTGGGAGCTCGGGCAAGTCAAGCAGCGGGACGGGGAGTCCCTGAGGGAATACATCCAGAGGTTTTGCAATAACCGAAACTCCATCCCCAACATTTCCGATGCCCAGGTCGTCGCAGCCTTCCAGGGTGGCCTCAAAGACGACGACCTCATCAAGAAGATCGGGCGCAAGAACCCTTCGGGAACGATGACGTCCAAGGAGCTGTTCGCCATCGCCGACTCTTACGCGGCGGGCAACTCGGCCTTGCATCAGGTCCGAGTTCACAAGGACAAGTACCCGAAGGCTCAGGACAAGCCGAGTGGTTCCCAGCCACCTGGGGACGACAGGAAGCGCAAGAATGATCGGATGGTTGCCGCTGCCGACCGGCAGAAGAAAAAGCCGATCAACCAGGAAGAGTTCGACTGGCACGGCGACTGCCTCTGGCACGGGAGCCACCATAAGGCAAAGGTGTGTTTCAGGATGAAATGCTTCGCAAACCACGCCTTGAAGGTCGTTCACGACGAACCCCCGAAGCCGATCAAGAAGCCGCGCCCTGACGACGACGGCAATCAAGGTGACTTCCAAGACTTCGAGAAGGAGGTGAACTACATATGTGGAAGTCCGGATGCTTACGAGTCGAGGAGGAAGCAGAAGCTCACCGCCCGTGACGTGCTCTCGATCGGGACCGACGAGGCTCCTCCCACGCCTCAATACCTTAAGTGGTCGGAAGTTCCGATCACGTTCAGCAGGGCAGATCATCCTGATTATGTCCCTCGGCCGGGGCGATACCCTCTAGTGTTGTCGCCAACCGTCAACAGGGCCAAGCTCAACAAGGTCCTGGTAGACGGAGGGAGCAGCTTGAACATACTCTTCTCCAAGACGTTCGCCGAACTGGGGATCCCTCTCTCTGAACTCAAAGAGGAACCAAGTGCTCAAGGTTGGAATTAAGCAAGATGAGAAAACAGCAAGTTTCAGCATCAATAGGAGTCACCGTATGATATAGTGAGGACACCATATGATACGGTGAGTGCAGGTTCTTGCGACCAGAGAAGCTAGAAACTCAAGACAGTCAAATGTTGGTCACCGTAGGATACGGTGAGCCAAGAGAAGATAGCAGAGAAGAGTTCATCTCTAGACCAGAAGGGCAGTAGACTTTGGAGTCACCGTATGATACGGTGGCAAGCACCGTCTAATATGGTGAGACAAGAAGAGAGAACAGAGATGTTCCAGAGAGTTGCACATCGGGTGAACCAATATGGAGTCACCGTATGATACGATGATCAGAGCACCGTATGATACGGTGAGCAAGCAGATGGAACAGAGAGGTTCCAGAGAGGTTGCACTTCGGATCAGCCATTTTGGAGTCACCGTATGATACGGTGAGCGAGAGGTTTCTATACAGAGAGGCTGTAAGTCAAGATTGGAGATCGAGATGGTCACCGTATGATACGGTTAGGTCATCGTATTGTTACGGTGGTGGCACCGTATGTTACAATGACAATAGGAGAGGTTACTCAGAAAGAAGTTGGTATGGCTCACAAAACTGGGGAGTCGTCGTCGAGATTGAAGATCGAGATGGTCATCGTATGATATGGTTATGTCGTCATAAAGTTACGGTGGTGGCACCGTATGTTACAGTGACAACAGGAGAGGTTACTCAGAAAGATGTTGGTCTGGCTCACAAGATTGGGGAGTCGTCGTATGATACGGCGGTTGCGCCGTATGTCACGGTGACCTAGCTATTCCAACAGCTAGTTGGGTAGTTTGAACACAACCTCATACGTTGGTGCAGAGCATCGTATCATACGGTGACTCTTTGAGAGCTCTCTTGACCATTTTCAGAGGTGAGGATACCCAGGGGGAGGCAAGAGGAAGAAGACAAAGCACAAGAGCAAGATTGTGAATGTTTCGTGCTTAAGGGAGTAACAAGAGCGTTCATATTGCCTCTTAAGCTAGTTGAGCTTAGTGAGGGAATTGTGTTGTTACTCTTGATCCAATGGCAGGATTTAGACCGGCTAGGCGTCGGTGTGGAGCTTTCCACTGTTGGTTGTGAAGGACGACACAAGTTTGTACACGGTTTGTACACCCTCCGTTCAAAGGGGTAGCAAGAGAGAGTGCCTGTGTCTTCGCTTAACTGCGAAACTCGCCAACGGAAGGGATATCACCGCCTCGTGCCTCTATCCGGGGAGAATAGAGCTATCTTAGTGTGGGTCGTTTCGAGAACTGGAGCGGCCAATACTCCGGCGGGAGTGACCCAAAGTGGAGTAGGCGAAGGTGCCAACCTTCTGATACCATGGGAAAAACATCAGCGGGAAGAACCCTAGCCCTAGCACCCTCCATAAGTTGCGCCGTAGCCGCCGCCAACCCTAGCGACCTCTTTCCCCATCCCGCGCTGCCAGGGCGATGTCACACCCCAAAATTTCAAATTTTGGAATGTGACTTAAATTTCACTAAATTTTAAAACTTTTTGGGAATAGTTTAAAATTTAACTTTAATATTCGAATTTGTCACTTTTCTTTAGGCAAAGGAATTATTTTCTAAATAAATTAAATTAATATAAGTTATATTAATTTGTTTGTTGCATTCATGCTCGTTAGTCTGCATTAGGTGCTTCTCTGTGTGAAAAATGAATTTCAAAATTCGGTAGTGATCTTGTGGAATCGAATCAGTTTTCGAGTATCGATAATAGTCCTATTCCTAGCCTAGGCCTAATCTCGGCCAAAGTGTCATCCTATTTGTTTCTCTTCTTCTCTTCTCTCCATCAGCATGCCAACAACCAAGCCATACTCTTTGCTGCTACTCTGCCGTTCTACTCTCTGTTCATTTCTATAAATTGTTTGCAAGCAATCAAGCCACTTGCATGCAGCTTGATTTCATTTTTCAATCTTCTTTTCTTTCTCTCTCTTTCGATGTTTGTAATCAAGCTAGCTGCGCCACAACAAGCATCTGATCCTTTCTCGAGACCCATTATCTATCTATCTATCTACTTATGTGTCTTTCTTTCTTCATCAATGTACAGTCAATCCAACAGACTATCGGTACCACCCAATCAGCCTTTGTCTAATTGGTTCTCGTTCAAACTGGCCTTCTTGTAAAATATACACCAAGTTCATCTGCACCGAATGTTGCAACTTGTGTATCCAACCATTGTCTAGAGTTGCTATTATATTTTACCCTTCCCTCTTGGCCCTCTCTTTACCTGCAAGCTAGTTACAAAGAAGCCATGGCAAATCATTGTCGTTGTCTAGACGTTCTCTTCTTTTTGCCGCACTTTGCTTGAAGCCTAGCTACAACCTCTTCAATTTAGCTTCAACCTCCAGCTATAGCTCAAATGCCTTGGCCTTCTATCGTGTCTTGATCGTCAATTAATCTTTCAAGCAACTCATGGTGATGTTAGGGAAGCATGCCAACATGGCTCTTTCCATATCCCACATATCTTGTATCTCATCAACAGGACCTTATTATTTTCATCAGTGTTCAGATTCCTATCTCGTCTCTCTTATGGAAATCGGGCCTCCCTGTCATCTGTCTCTATCCCTCCAAGCTCCTCAACATTGTCTTTCGACTCCGTCCCACCGATGTGTGCATCTCTCCATGCATCATTGCTTTGGAGAACACACTGTTACGATAGGATCCTACAAATCCTCTGCACTTCTCTTGTTATCCCTTCTATTGCTATAACATAATAGCATTCAAATTCAACTATATTCACTCATTCAATCAAAGCATCATGTGTTCTTGTTTATCTACTTCCAGCCATATACATACCACCAACAAATCCGTTTACCCATTTTATAAACTCTTTACCAGTCATGGTACCTCGTGGCCTTTGTATTGGCGTAACCATGCAATGATATTATATTATTTTAATTGCCAAATTTATGTTGATGCAATGGCAGGTGCACATGTCATTTGTACACAACATAAGGTTGGATGTTAAAATAATGCATATATCACTTGTGCGTCTTATGTCTTATACCTAGTCAATAATCTTTCGTATCATTTAATTATGATCCCTTGGCATGTCCCCTTTCTCCTCCTTTATCTTCACTTAACTTGTCAAGATCTTTTGGCTACGCTCGTGGTTCCAATAACCAACTCAAAATCGCACCTCACCTCACCTCTATGCATATTCGTTCTGACCCCATGAGTCATGCTATTTCTTTTTATAACGTCACCTCTCGTCTTCTATACATTCATTCATGTCGACATGATGTCCTCCACATTCTACACCCAAGATATGATTCCATCCACATTCATTCCACTTACCGTTTTTGCACAAAAGGAAAGAAAAACAACATTTAACGCTCGATAATGCACTTTCCTTCCTAGTTCCCGTTTCCTTTCATTAGCCAACTATCTCGACATCGCCTATGAATGCTTGGACTCCTCTCCACGTCCTCCCCATGGCCCCAAGCCCTCTTGGGCCGAAACTAAGGCAGCCCACCACCATATCTCAATTTTCCCATCGATTTCCTTGCCGGTTGGGCCGAGGCCCATCTTTCCTCGCCCCTCTACCCTATGGGCCAAGCCCAAAAACCTTTCCCAAGCCCTAGGCCACCCTCTCTACATATATGGGAGCCTTCCCCACGTCCTCCCTCCCCTCCAAACTCCTCCCACGCCGTCAGGCTGCCGCCGCTACTCCCTGCCCTCGCGTCCAGCAATGCTGTCGCAGATTGGCATCCGCGTTCCCGATGATCTAGCCATCAAAACGCCGCCAATTTTTGCCAGGAGGTGCGCCATGAAGTCCTCTACAACATATCCAAAATTCAGCCCAAGATCTGACCTGGATCGACGGGGATCTGATTCGCAATGACTACTGCTCCTGTTCTGAATCTGTCCAGCGCGTCTGATGGTAATTGTTTTCCGTGTTCCACTCAATACCTCTACTTTTCTGACCTAAATGCAACACCATATTGTGTTCCAGAATGTCTACTAAGCGTCCCCCAAAGGGTTCATCGATATCTTTTAGGAATCGACCAGGAACGCAATGCCACTGTTAACTGTTCCAGGACAACCTTATCTAGATCCAATCGTTTGATCTCTTTTTCAGGTAAACCAGTGCCCCAATCACCTTGTGTCCAACATGTTCCACAACAATACGCATATTCTTGTAGAAATCGTGTCGAAGAATATGCATCCAATCAACGGGAACACGCACATTTAATTTCATAACTGTTTCTGTTTTCCCAGATTTAGTGCTTAGTCTTTCAAACATCATAACTTTTTGCTCCTAACTCCGTTTTAAGCTATTCTTGCGCTCACGCGATCGTAGCGACGAGTACTATTTTATAGTACAGTTTTCATAGTCATTTGCTACAGTTTGGTGTACTGTTTTCTTATTGTTTATGTTATGTGTGCTTTGCATGTTACCGTTAAATAGAGTGTGCGCAATTCGAGAACTTCAAGACCAAGATCAAGATATTGAAGACTCTGAGCAGCAACACTGGGATTGAGGCAAGTGTCCTTGACCATTTTGGACCTATTTCTTTCTCCCTCTAGTTTAATTTGCTTGCATAGCGTTTAATATGAATCCTATATGTCATTTATCCTGTTCCATACTATTTCCTTGTCGCCGGGTTACGGTAGATGATAGTATGAGGATGGGTAGGTCTTGCTTAGCTTGCTGAACTGGGTTGGTTGATAATTTGACTAATAATCTTGACTAATGGTTCACTTGAACATAATGATCACGGACCGGTTAATCTTTTTAGCAACATGGAACTTAGGTGATCCAAGCAGGAGGATGTTGATGATGGTGCGGGTATGCACATGTGCCTGTCATGGTACTGTTGGTTTGTGGTTAGTACCTGCTTGTGATCATAAGGACCGGTTCGTGGAGCGGCAACCCAGGACAACAGCGCAAAGCACAGGGTTGATTATGGTAGACTTGGTCAAGTATTATGCTGTCTTCCCAGTTTTGCTGGTGTTCAAGGAAAGAGGGAGGAAGGGTTACTTCTGAACTCAGGTGATGGAGGGGTACTCCTAGCCACGGCGCCAGAGGGGGCTACTGTTGCAGGGGTACTGGCAGTAGTGTAACCTTAGCGAGGATGTTGGCAGGCTGGGAAGCGCTTTGAAAGACCATGTGGTGTTCTCTTGGCCTCACACCTTGGTAGTGTGGTTGTGGCAACATGGAGACTTTAGTCATCGACGGATGACGGAATCACCACCCTGTGGGTAAAGTTGTGCACCTCTGCAGAGAAGTAAAACTGTCATGACAGCCGTGCTCACGGTCAGGAGCGGCCTGGATCCTCACATGATTAGTGGCTTTGGTTGGTTTGGTTTTGGATGGTCTCCGGGTAGGAGCCATGGATGATTGGTTGGTTCTGGTGGGTAACCAGTTTGATGCTGCAAGAGGGTATCTTGTAGTATGGCTTTGGGTGGGTAACCCGTTTTGCTACAAGTGGGTAACTTGTAGTGTTCCCTTTGTTGGTAATTTTTGGGTGGGTTTCACATCATCTAGTAAATAGGTGCTTTAATAATTGTTTTAATTATAGTTGCTTTCTGCTTGGAACCATATGTTAGCCTTTCTTTCATATAAGCCAGCATGTCTGTTGGTATTTCTTACGTCACGAATAAATCCGCAAGCGTACGGAGAATACCGTTGTAGCACTTCACCCGTGAGTATTCAAGGGTATCGTTATTTATATTTTCCCAAAGGAACGGAGTGGGATTATCTTCTAGTCTAGCTCATCCAAGGACACGAAGAAGGATGGTAGAAATGGGTAGAGAGGATTCCTATGGATGAGGTTCTTTCTAGAAAAAGAGAGGTTTAAACACAGCAGGGCTGTCACCACCTACCGGCAACCCTCTACCACTAGGACACGTGACACTAGGGCTATCAAGTCCCTATGCCAGTCCTGAGGTCGTGCGACAACAAGGCAATCAAGTCCTCACTGCCAGACCTATGGTAGATCCCTCCTCTAATTGCTTACTTTGGGCGCCGGCTTAGACCTGGTCTGCCAAGTCACTCCGGCCAAGGGGCCTACTACGTACCCGAACGTGGAGGATTACGAAGGACGGATAGGGCTGTCACCACCTACCGCCTACCTCAACAAACCGTGGAGCACGCAGCAAACAAAGGTAACCTCTAACCTAGACACCACGTCTAAGTTATTGATTACTACCTTAACTTGGTTCAAAGGTAAGGCACTCTAGAACAGAGCAATGATCCCGTAAGCAAGTGAAGGACGAACTTAATCTAGATAAGAAGTACTCAAATCATAAGCAAGCCAAGGATCCACAACCAAACAAGGAACGCTTAACCAAGGCTAGCCTATATCCAATAGGAGATCGAGAATACTTACTTTGATGAAGATGAACGAACGATGAACGACGAACGAACGATGAACGAACGACGAACGATGAACGAACGACGAACGAACGATGAACGAACGACGAACAATGTATTATAAATAAGTATCCTCAAAGATACAAGATTGGGGCTAAGTCCTCACAAAGGGAGGACTACCCTTCTCCTCTACCCAACTCTCTCCCTACTCTACTAGTATACAAAGGACCCTAGGCCCTTGGGAGTGGAATGAGGCTCTCCTTCTTGTGTGTCTTGAGGGGAGGGGGGTACCCCTTTATTTATAGCCTCCAAAGGCGGTGGAATTGAGGCGGTTCCTTAGGTCGGTGGCATTGATTGCAGGCAGAACCGACCTTGGTACGTCGGTGGGGAACCGCCATAGCAAAATGGGCCTGTTTGGCTACTGTAGCGGGTCGGCCGACCTAGGGTTTGGGGTCGGCCGACCCCCTCTTGGCTCCTATGGCCTTGGGCTTTGGTATAGTGGTCCATGGGGTCCTCATAAGGCCTCTTCTCGGTGTATGGCCCAGGATGAGTCCAGATGACTGTATTTTGGCCTTTTCTCCATCCCGGGTGATCTCTGCGATGACCGTGGACTTGCCGGAGTGATATCTTGCTTGGGCTTTGGCCAAGGAGTCTCCCTTTGGGTCCTAATGATGTATCTCAATGTGTTTACCCAAAGTGAATAGGGTTTGTCTCCCTTTTGATGTATGTCTTCCTTGGTTGCCGATGCTGATTTCTCGGAGTGGTATCCTCTCTGGAATATGATATGGGTTGATTTGGTGGATCCATATATCTTTGCCATTGTTGAGGATATCCAAGAGATGATCTTTCTTCATATCTCCTTGATATTGGGCATTTGGGGAGATTTCTTTATGACGGGGAAATTCGGTGTTTGCAGAGTGGGCCTTTTATGCTTCCTTTTCCCCGGTTTCCTATGAAATGCACCTGCACTCACAAAATCACCAAGACTTGTGGAATTCGTTAGCTTCAAGTCCTAAGTCTATGTTTGGTGTTCATTTTAATTCTTTCATGCAGGTATTTGACGGTGAAATTCTTGCTCTAAGGACCGTCAACAACTCCCCCACACTTAGCCTTTGCTCGTCCTCGAGTAAAGAATGAAGGACTAAGGTGAAACATAACTTCCTTGGTATGATGCTAGCATACAAGTTATTCCAAGCCATACCTGCACCTGTGAACTTTGATGTGTCTACCATGTCATCTTGGGCGGTTGAGGAATGGAACGGTCTTGATTCAAGTCATCATTACTCCCCTGTTGAGTAACTTGGGTTTTTGATAGATTTTCAAAATAAAACATAGCTTGTACTCCTCGAATGATACTCTCAGATCGCTCAGTGTGTATGATTCCTCACCAAGGCATTGACATGCCTCTTTTCATCCTACACCTACAAATGGCTTTTTGTGGAGCTTGGTAGGGATGGAAAGGAGCATACTTGCATCACTTATATTGCTAAGTCAAAGAGTGGATCCAAGGAGAAAACAAGTCATACAAACTGATCAAGAATGTGCACGTGCGTGGATAAGTGTGTGGAAGAACATGAAAATGATGGATACTCCTTGATGCGATGATGTCTCTCTCTTGATTGAATTTCATTTGAGAACATGGCTATCACACACTTTTCTCTTTCTTCTTTTTTTTTCGATCATTCTCATCATGTTTGAGCATTTCTTTCTTTTATTTATGCCCATGCATAAGAGCACTCTTTCTTTCTTCTCAAATTTTTTTTTTCGATAGCCATGTCTCTTTTGCCAGAGTATATGGAGAGAGACATCAACAGCAAGTGATGGAGTATTTATTTTGGTGGATGGGTGGATGGAAATGACGTTGCTAACTTCCAGTGTAGAAGTTTAGCATGCTCTGTGGTGGTGGTGTATGTGTACGTGATCTTGATCATGAAAGCATGACAAGCATCTCACAAGGGTCACGACAATTTGACAAAGCTCAAAGCAATAACAAGCAGCATTTGTAGGGGTTTTCAATGTGATCATTATATTTGGCTCTGGTGGGAATATAAGATCATTGAGGAGTGCAAAGCTATGATTTTAAATTTTATAAGATAAATTCCCAAGCACTCTATACAGAAGAAGCAAGATTCCTCTCATCCAACCATATCACATTCGCCAACAACTTAGATAAACATGGGGTCCTAAGAGATTGGTGTGTTCACAAGCAACAGAGCATGATGCGAGGAATAAAGAGTATTGTAAGGATCGTGTGACCGAGAGGGGGGGGGTGAATCGGTGCACTCTAGAATCTATTTCCAAACACTTGCACCCAAGCAACTCCTAGCGAGTAGTTCTAGTAACAAGGTAAAGCACACTAAGGAGTATCCTTAACCTATTAAGCTAGTGCATATAGATAACACAATCACACCACACTAGCAACCTAGCACAAGATAGATAGATAGCGGAAGACTTAAGCTAGGCAAGGCAAAGGAACAAGATAACTAGAGACAAGACAACCAAGATACTAGGCACACTAAGTAGAGTCCTTAGAGCTATTAGATAGGCTATAACAAGTAAGCACACGAGCAAGGCGATCAAGCAAACCTAGTGAAGCTAGTAGGTACCAAGGTAAACACACAAGCAAGATAAGAGCACAACTCAAGTACTACAAGCAATCATATGAAGTGCGATAAGTAAATGCGAGTAGTAAAGGAGAAGGGATAGAGAATGCTCATGATGTTTTCCCGTGGTCTCGGAAGGATGGCGCCTTCCCCTACTCCACGTTGGGTCACTCCCGCCGGAGTCTCGACCCCGTCCCTCCGCTCGATGGCGATCCCTCCTAGAGCACACTTCACCCTCCGAGTGAAGTCGCGGGCACGTCCCGCCGGGCTCGATCCCGGGTACTCTTCCGGAGGTAAGGCTCCGCACTTGATGCGTGCCAAAGGGCGCTCCACTAGTGATGCTTCTTTCGCACGGGAAGCTCCAAGACCGTGTACAAACTTGTGTCGGCTTCCACACTCTCCTTGGACAGCTCAACACCGACGCCTAACCGGTCTAGGCCTTGCCATAGACCAAGAGTAACAGCCCTAGATGACTCTCTCAAGCCCACACTAGCCTAGAGATCAAAGGATGCAACTTGCTACTCTCTCAAGCACTAGGATCACTCCAAATCCCTCTCAAGTGCTTCACACTTCTTCCTCTTGGCTTCTTGGCAGCACCTCCCCTCTTTCCTGGGTCCAAGAGCACCTCAAAGAGGTAAACAACCGACTATATATAGGCCTCCAACCTCAAACTAGCCGTTGTCCAAAAGTACCCAGTCTGCGTAGGGACCGTACAATGGACCGTATTGTCCGGTCTCCATTTGACCGTATTGTCCGGTCTCTACCAGACTGGCGTCCGGGGAGTGCTGTTCATCATCTCAGACCAGACCGTATTGTACGGTCTCTAGGACCGTATTGTCCGGTCTCCTTTTCTTCTTCAGCCAACAGAAACTTCTCCTTTTCTGTTGCTCTTCTCCTGTAAGACCGTATTGTACGGTCTCCATGACCGTACCATCCTCTCAATTGTCCGGTCTTCATTCTTCAACTTCCAGAAACTTCAGCTTCTCTGTCTGGATCTTCCAATAGAGACCGTACTGTCCGGTCCCTAGGACCGTACTGTCCGGTCAATTGTCCGGTCTCTATTCTTCCACTTCCAGAAACTTAAGCTCTTCTGTCTGGATTTCCTCTGTAGACCGTATTGTACGGTCTCCTTGACCGTACTGTCCGGTCCCTTCTGCCTTCGCAGCTTCGATCTTCTTCTTGATCTTCTTCTTCAAGACTTGATCTTTTTGGTTCCTTCAACTCTCTTCTGCCACCCTAGCCCCTGAGAGACTCACCATGCATCCAATGATCTCTATAACTAGTGTGTACTAAGAGAACCACCTCGAACCCTCTTGATAGTCCGGTTTTCCCTATGGACTCAAGCTAACATCTAACCAAGCAACACCCGCTTGGATCTAGCATGTCCTTAGCCTTGATCCATGTCTTCTCCGCGACTCCATCAAGTCCGTTCTTGTGTAGATGAAGGCAACCAATCATCCTTGTCAATAAGTTCATGGTGTATTGGCGTTCACCACCAACGGACGGAGCTTTCTTCATATGTGACCTATAAGATCTCACAAAGAGTGTTAGTCACATTCATGGTTCTCATCCTATCACCAAAACATTCATACCTTGGGGTTTCCCTAGCTCCAATGGTCATGAAGCTTACAATCTCCCCCTTTTTGGTGATGGATGACAACCATGATAAAAATGATCGAGAGGATAAAGAATGTAATGACAAAAGCCAAGATAAAAGCGCAACTCGATCAAGACACTAAAACAACAAGTATATGATAGAGAGGTAGTTACCTTGTTGATTAGGTCGAGGCAAGTCATAGCTCAAAAGAAGTCACAAGTTAGAGCAAAAACTCATATCACAAGTGAATGAAAGCACATGGAGCTATGACAAGCAAAAGTTTGCAAGGGGTTTACCTTTATACTTACTTTGTAGAATTCCGCTCCCCCTTGACAAGTGCACCAATCTCAAGATTGTGTGAAGATCGATCATCTTGATCACTTGATCTTCATTCGCGCACACTCCCCCTTGAGACGGCATTGCTTCTTCTTCATCACCTCAAGATTGTGCGAAGATCGATCGTCTTGATCACTTGATCTTCTCTTGTACAAACTCCCCCTTGAGGTGACATCTTCCAACTTATTGTAAGTCCGAACTCTTCTTCCCGTATTCTTCTCCGCTCGAACTCTTCTCCCCCCGTATTCTTGCTCGATCATTAAGCCCAACTCTTCTCCCCCTTTGGCATCTATCACCCAAAAAGAAATTCTTCCAAGGGAGAAAAGGTTAGTGTAAAAGTATGAGACGAGTGGGAAAATGAGTTACTTGATTTGGCGTGAAGCTCCCCCTTGATCCGTGATTTTCCATTTCCCAACAATTTCCCTACACACATTCTCAAAAGAATATTGTCTTGAAATACATAGGGGTTAGTTGATGATGATGGAAATGTATGAACCCTTAGACTTTGAGCCGCGCAAGTGGATTTAACCTTGGAGCTCAAAAATCTTGGTTCAATGGGCATGAAGCTCATATAGCATTGCTATAAAATCATCATAGGAGGTCATATACTCATATTGTGAATAAGCAACTCCCCCTAGATGGGTGCTCGGCGCCGAGACACTTATGCAAGATGCATGATGCAAATGCAATGATAAGTGTACAATGCATGATGCTATAAGGGTAAAACAAGAGAAAGCTAAGAGCAAAGTTACCAACAACAAGTTTGAGCCCTCCATGAGCTTGATCACAACGAGCCATTCTTCAAAGCCTCGGGAGCCAAGTGCCACCAATCCCAAGCTTAACCCATGCTCATTGCTATCTCAAGAAGGTTAGTCGTCGGTCCTACAAAACAAGAAGAACACACAAAAACAACAACACAAACAAAAACAAGCAAAGTATATATACATATATACATATGTAAGCTCAAGGATATCAAGTGAAGTCGGAGAGGTCGAGAACATTAAGTTCTCCCCGGAGCTTACAAAAGGTCTTCTTGTCAAGTGGCTTGGTGAAGATGTCCGCCAATTGTTCATGAGTCCGAACACCAATCAATTCAATATCCTTCTTGGCCACATGATCACGAATGAAGTGATGCTTGACTTCAATGTGCTTGGCATGGCCGTGATCACCCTTGTTGAGAGCCATATTGATAGCACTTTCGCTATCACAATAGAGAGGTACTTGCCCATAAGATAATCCATAGTCCAATAGGGTTTGCTTCATATATAGGAGTTGAGCACAACAAGCACCGGCCGCCAAATATTCCGCCTCCGCCGTAGAGATAGCCACACAATTTTGTTTCTTGGAACTCCATGAGATGAGTGATTGTCCAAGAAATTGGCATCCACCGGAGGTACTCTTTCTACTCACTTTGCATCCGGCGAAGTCCGAGTCCGCATAGCCAACAAGTCCAAAGTCCGAGCCTTTTGGATACCATAGGCCCATTGTAGGAGTACTCTTGATGTACCTAAGAATTCTTTTCACGGCACTCATATGGGACTCCTTGGGGTTAGCTTGATAACGAGCACAAAGGCACACACTAAACATGATATCCGGTCTAGATGCGGTAAGGTAAAGAAGTGAACCAATCATAGAGCGATAGAGTTTAGGATCCACCGGTATACCTTTTACATCCACATCAAGAGGAACACTTGTAGCCATAGGTGTGTCGTAGGGCTTGGAGTCTTCCATGCCGAATCTCTTAAGAAGATCCCGAGTGTACTTCTCTTGGTAGATGAACGTGCCCTCCTTCATTTGCTTGACTTGAAAACCGAGGAAGACATGAAGTTCACCTATCATGGACATCTCAAACTCTTTCTTCATAAGAGCACGGAACTCATCATTATAGATTTCGTTAGTGGAGCCATAGATGATATCATCAACATAGATTTGACAAACAAAGAGATCATCACCAATATGCTTAGTAAAGAGAGTGTTGTCGATACTACCGATCTTGTAGCCCTTGGTGATGAGATGATCTCGAAGTCGTTCATACCATGCTCTTGGTGCTTGTTTGAGTCCGTAGAGAGCCTTCTTAAGCTTGTACACATGGTCCGGATGCTCGGGGTCCTCGAAGCCGGGAGGTTGCTCTACATAAACTTCTTCATTGATTAGTCCATTGAGAAATGCACTTTTCACATCCATTTGGTGAAGTTTAAAATCAAAATGAGAAGCATAAGCAAGAAGTGTTCTTATAGCCTCAAGACGAGCGACGGGGGCGAAAGTCTCGTCAAAATCGACGCCTTCAACTTGAGAGTAGCCCTTCGCCACAAGTCTTGCCTTGTTCCTCACGATTGCTCCCTTCTCATCTTGCTTGTTCTTGAAGACCCACTTAGCGCCAATGACATTGGATCGCTTGGGCCGCTTCACCAACTTCCAAACATCATTCCTCTTGAAGTTGTTGAGCTCCTCTTGCATGGATAGCACCCACTTGTGGTCTTTCAAGGCTTCCTCGATCGTCTTCGGCTCTAGGGTAGAGACAAAAGAGAAGTTCTCAACAATGTTAGCTTCATCAACATAATTAGGTTTATATTGACTTCTCCTAGTCTTTAACCCTTGAGAAGGACTCCCAATGATGAGATCACGTGAATGATCCCTAGCAATGGGGTTGTGCTTCCTTGAAGGTTCTTGTCGAGGAGGAGGAGGAGCCGGCGAAGTGTCTTGCGCGTCTCTTGCGGCTTGCTCCCTTGAGATGTGAGTGTCTTGTTGTCGAAGAGGTGAACCCGAGCCATCATCTTGAGTTGAAGTAGATTGTGCTTGTTCTTGATTGCTCGGTGAAGCTTGGCTCGTAGATGCATGAGGTGGACTTGATGGCGCTTGTTGCGGTTCGCTTGATGGAGCTTGACTCGAAGATGCTTGTTGCGGATCACTTGAAGGTGCTTGATGTTGTTCACTTGAGGGAGAGCTTGGATTCACTTGAGATGTGCTCGTAGAAGGTCCGCTTGATGAAGTTGTTGGAGGAGGTGTCGGAGGTTCATCTTCACGAGGAATAACTTCACCAATGGGCATGTTCTCCAAAGCTTCCTCCACGGGTTCATCACCTACAATATGAGAAGAAGGAGGGTCTTCTTGAGACCCGTGAGACTCATCAAATTGCACATCATAGGTTTCTTCAACAAAGCCGGTAGAGGTGTTGTAAACCCGATAAGCCTTAGCCGAGCCCGAGTAACCGACAAGAATGCCCACATCGGTCCTCTTCTCGAACTTGCCAAGTCTTTCCCTCTTCTTGTAGATGTAGCACTTGCAACCAAACACTCGGAAGTAGGCAACATTCGGTCTTCTCCCAACAATCACTTCATATGGAGTCTTGTTTAGCAACTTGTGAGGATAGATCCGGTTGGAGGTATAGCATGCGGTGTTGATAGCTTCCGCCCAAAACTTCTCCGGAGTGTTGTACTCATCAAGCATAGCACGAGCAAGAGTGATAAGGGTCTTGTTCTTCCTCTCAACAACACCATTTTGTTGAGGAGTGTATGTAGCCGAGAACTCATGCTTGATGCCAATCTCATCACAATAGTCTTCAATGATAGAGTTTTTAAACTCCGTCCCATTATCACTCCGAATCTTCTTGATGCGATGCCCATACTCATTTTGCACTCTTCTAGCAAACTTCTTGAATATCCCAATTGCTTGTGCCTTGTTCTCAAGAAAGAATACCCAAGTATATCTTGAGTAGTCGTCCACTACCACCAAGCAATAGAGATTCCCACCAATGCTCACATAAGTTGTAGGCCCGAAGAGATCAATGTGTAGGAGCTCAAGAGGTCTTGAAGTTGACAAGAAATTCTTGGATGGATGAGGTGAAGCCACTTGCTTTCCGGCTTGGCATGCACTACATAGCTTGTCCTTCTCAAAGGTGACATCCTTGACTCCTCTCACTAGCTTGTTCTTCATCACACGCTTGAGTTGACCCATACCAATGTGAGCAAGCCTCCGATGCCATAGCCAACCTAGAGCGGACTTAGTGAAGAGACAAGTGCTAGGGGCAACAATGTTAGTCTCAAAATCAACAACATATAGATTATTATGACGAAAGCCCTTGATAGTGAGACCCATAGCATCATTATGAAGAACCACCCCATTAGCATCAAAGTTACAAGAAAAGCCAAGATCACATATTTGAGCAACGGATAGAAGATTGAAGTTTAGGGACTCAACAAGCAATACATTAGAGATAGAGAGGTCATTTGAGATAGCCACCTTACCAAGACCTCTCACCTTGTGCTTGGAGTTGTCGCCAAATGTGACCTTGTCATGATCTTCATTTTCTTCCAAGTTGGTGAAGATGGATGAAGTACCGGTCATGTGTTGAGTGCACCCACTATCCAACACCCAATGTTTGCCACCAATCTTGTAGTTCACCTTGGAAGTAGCCATCAAGCAAAGAGGAGTGTTAGTATCATGAGAATCAATTGACATATCATTTACCTCTTGCTTGCTCTTGATGTAGGCCATAGGAACTCCATTGAGAAAATCCAAGTCCAATGCATCCAAGGCGTCAATCATTGCCTTGGTGACTCCATTGTGTCTCCACATCACTCCGATCATATCCCAAGTGTAGGACATGGTTCCCAAGAGGATAGGCTTGAAATCTTCCCACTTCATCACTTCCATTGGCGTACTCAAGGATGTTGTACATTTGATGCTCATAGGATAAGGCAATCAAGATAGCTTCCTTGAGAGGCATCCGATCAATATCATCACCAATATCATTTAGGACATAGATCTTCCGATGATAAGGGAGGAGAGACAACATTATCCGTATAGCACTCTCATCACTAACCTTCTCCTTCCCTTCAAAAGAATTGACTCTTGCAAACAATATGAGGAGCCTCTTCCAACACTCAAGCCAAGTCTCTTCTCTTCTCTTGTAGAACTCATCATACATATCAAGGAGAAGGTAGTGAGCTCCACCGGCAAGACCCGGTTCATACATGTTGTAGTAGTCTTCATAGAAAGGAGGTAAGAGATCTCCATCCGGGGGATATTCCTTGATAGGCTTCGGCTCATCATCACTAGCACTTGAATAGTCATCATCACAATAGAAGACGGGAACTCTATCATCTTCTTTTCTTCCTCATCATCACTTGGGGTCTTGAATGTGTTAGAGAGCAAAGAGCGAGCCCTTCTTCTTGTGACGATCTCAATGACTTGCTCAATTGAATATGACTCAAGCTCAAAGCTCTCAAACTCAATGTGATCACCATACTTGTCCTTCGGGAGAGCATCAAGAAACCTTCTAAGACCTTGACCCTTAGTGACTATCCAAAGCTTGTTCTCATTTATCCTCTTGATGAGAGAATCCATCCGAAGAGCAAACTCAACAAGATCTTCATTCGGCTCCATAGAGATGTGATCCAACTCATCACATAGCTTGAGATATCCATCCTCTTGATCCCGAGAAGAAGAACCTTCACCAACACGAGATGATGATTGAGCTTGAGGTAGAGGTTGAGCTTCAATGTGTTGATCTTCACTTGCATGAGAGATATCCTTGCCCTTCTTGATATCCTCCTCAAGAGAGGAGAGAATAGCAACCACCTCATCGTAGGGCATGTTCACAAACTCATCCACTCGAGCAAAAGCAAGAATACCAAACCGCGAGAGTGGTAGAGATCGGATAAGCTTCTTCACAACATGCTTGTGCATAATAGATGGATAGCCTCGTGACATGAGTTTCCTAGCAAGAACATACAAGCGAGATGCGAAGTTAGTGATATCCTCATTATCATTCAAAACAAGCTCATCATACTCATCACGCACATGATAGTAGGAAATATCATTAAGCACACAATCATAAGGCTCAATCAAGGTAGAGGCGATGGAAGTGTTAGAAACGTCATCATGAGTGGACTCCATTTTCCCACACGTAATCCCGGTCACGACTCAAGGCGGTAAAGCCCCAATAAAGAGCACTTGGCTCTGATACCACTTGTAAGGATCGTGTGACCGAGAGGGGGGGGTGAATCGGTGCACTCTAGAATCTATTTCCAAACACTTGCACCCAAGCAACTCCTAGCGAGTAGTTCTAGTAACAAGGTAAAGCACACTAAGGAGTATCCTTAACCTATTAAGCTAGTGCATATAGATAACACAATCACACCACACTAGCAACCTAGCACAAGATAGATAGATAGCGGAAGACTTAAGCTAGGCAAGGCAAAGGAACAAGATAACTAGAGACAAGACAACCAAGATACTAGGCACACTAAGTAGAGTCCTTAGAGCTATTAGATAGGCTATAACAAGTAAGCACACGAGCAAGGCGATCAAGCAAACCTAGTGAAGCTAGTAGGTACCAAGGTAAACACACAAGCAAGATAAGAGCACAACTCAAGTACTACAAGCAATCATATGAAGTGCGATAAGTAAATGCGAGTAGTAAAGGAGAAGGGATAGAGAATGCTCATGATGTTTTCCCGTGGTCTCGGAAGGATGGCGCCTTCCCCTACTCCACGTTGGGTCACTCCCGCCGGAGTCTCGACCCCGTCCCTCCGCTCGATGGCGATCCCTCCTAGAGCACACTTCACCCTCCGAGTGAAGTCGCGGGCACGTCCCGCCGGGCTCGATCCCGGGTACTCTTCCGGAGGTAAGGCTCCGCACTTGATGCGTGCCAAAGGGCGCTCCACTAGTGATGCTTCTTTCGCACGGGAAGCTCCAAGACCGTGTACAAACTTGTGTCGGCTTCCACACTCTCCTTGGACAGCTCAACACCGACGCCTAACCGGTCTAGGCCTTGCCATAGACCAAGAGTAACAGCCCTAGATGACTCTCTCAAGCCCACACTAGCCTAGAGATCAAAGGATGCAACTTGCTACTCTCTCAAGCACTAGGATCACTCCAAATCCCTCTCAAGTGCTTCACACTTCTTCCTCTTGGCTTCTTGGCAGCACCTCCCCTCTTTCCTGGGTCCAAGAGCACCTCAAAGAGGTAAACAACCGACTATATATAGGCCTCCAACCTCAAACTAGCCGTTGTCCAAAAGTACCCAGTCTGCGTAGGGACCGTACAATGGACCGTATTGTCCGGTCTCCTTTTCTTCTTCAGCCAACAGAAACTTCTCCTTTTCTGTTGCTCTTCTCCTGTAAGACCGTATTGTACGGTCTCCATGACCGTACCATCCTCTCAATTGTCCGGTCTTCATTCTTCAACTTCCAGAAACTTCAGCTTCTCTGTCTGGATCTTCCAATAGAGACCGTACTGTCCGGTCCCTAGGACCGTACTGTCCGGTCAATTGTCCGGTCTCTATTCTTCCACTTCCAGAAACTTAAGCTCTTCTGTCTGGATTTCCTCTGTAGACCGTATTGTACGGTCTCCTTGACCGTACTGTCCGGTCCCTTCTGCCTTCGCAGCTTCGATCTTCTTCTTGATCTTCTTCTTCAAGACTTGATCTTTTTGGTTCCTTCAACTCTCTTCTGCCACCCTAGCCCCTGAGAGACTCACCATGCATCCAATGATCTCTATAACTAGTGTGTACTAAGAGAACCACCTCGAACCCTCTTGATAGTCCGGTTTTCCCTATGGACTCAAGCTAACATCTAACCAAGCAACACCCGCTTGGATCTAGCATGTCCTTAGCCTTGATCCATGTCTTCTCCGCGACTCCATCAAGTCCGTTCTTGTGTAGATGAAGGCAACCAATCATCCTTGTCAATAAGTTCATGGTGTATTGGCGTTCACCACCAACGGACGGAGCTTTCTTCATATGTGACCTATAAGATCTCACAAAGAGTGTTAGTCACATTCATGGTTCTCATCCTATCACCAAAACATTCATACCTTGGGGTTTCCCTAGCTCCAATGGTCATGAAGCTTACAAGTATGCAGGCCAACCAGAAAGAAGCATGTTGTTGAGGGATAAACATGCTTGGTTTAAAACTGAGTTAAATTTTAGTGATTGAATCATATGATTATTCTAACTCATGAGTTAGGGAGAGAGAGTAGTAGGGTAGAATGCGCAAACCGTCGCGTTGGATGAAGTGGAGACCAAGAGTGGCCATAGGAGATCAAACCAAAGTTACGATCGAACTTTCTTTTCTTGTGCCCGATGACTCCACTCCATAGCGTGTTTGAACGGTGCGATGTTTGTGCATTGTGTTGGTGGGAGATCTAGAGTGTGTGCTTGATGAAGAACGAGAGGTCTCCCCCACACTTGTTCTTGTACCTAGACTTTTTTTTATTCAAAACAAACAAAAGGATATGGAAATAAAAAAGACTGGTGAGCCTAAGTTTATTGAATAAGACAAAATAACTCAAGGCGCGTTATATGTTTGAAAGGGAAATAAAAGCGCCTAGTTTATTCATATAAATTCTTTTTTTTTGTATTGAATTTTTTTAAATTTTATCAAGTAAAGAAGTGCCAAAAGAGATACTTCCGGTTATCCTGTCGGCAAGGGCATCGTCATTTTGAGTCTGACGAGATGTGGCTCCGGAGAATGTCTGCAAGATTAGTGCCAATACACAACCACGATATTTGCAATATTTATGATAAATGAAAGCATCTACAACCATCCTAAAGAACAAATAGCAAAAGGAAGCCTTATGGAGGTTGCAGAGCTCATGCATGGTTTTGGCACCGATGATTATTGACTCTAGAGGAGGATCATATGAGCATGAGTCTTGTGGGTTTTCAAGAAAGAAGCTCTTATGCTCATGCAAAGTTTCATGTTGTTCATACACTAGAGTCGAAGCCTCAAGAATGTCCAAAGCCTGGAAGTTTTTCTTATCAAGAGGTTCTTGAACACCAACAAGAACGGCGTATGGAGGGCTAGAGGGAAGAGGCTCAAGATCGAGTGATGGTGATGAGGATCGTTGGGTTAGGAACAATTCTTTTGCTTTATCCTCATCTTCGGTGGAAAACTTCTCATTCTCATGTAGAGCAAGCTCGGGTGATGTGAAAAGGGATAGAAATTTCACTTGCTCAAGTGGTTCATGATCGAACTGAGGTTTTGCCAAAGGATTTTGAGTGGTAATGGTGGCGAAAGAGGTTTTCTCAATACTTGCCTTCATATCCTCCTTGAGAAATGGTTCCTTGAGAGGATCAGGAGGAGTAGGAGGCATCTTTTCCCAAGTGTAGTTCGAGGTGTTTCCATAATCATCAGAAAGATCTTCCTCGAATAAAGGGAACTCAAAAGGTTGAATTTCTTCTTCCTCCTTCATTGTTCTTGGTACAGGAGAGGGCTCAACAGGCGAATCTTGGGATGTGGTCGATGTAAGGTTTGACTCGGATGTTGAGGGCTCCTCATGGCTTGACTCTTGCAGGGGTATTTTCAGATCATCAACATAGGAAGAGTTTTCTTGGATAAGTTCTAGGAGCGCTCTTCCTTCTGTCGGGGTTTTGATAGCAAAAGACCCTCCAGCGGTGATGTCAAGGTATAGGGCGGAGTCCTTGTCTAGACCCATATAGAAGTGTTGCAATAACATGTGGTCGGGAATAGACAAGTTTGGGCCGGAAAGAGTTAGCAAGGAAAACCTAGCCCAGGCCGCACCTATAGACTCCTTCTCGTTCTGACGAAAGTGGAGAACTTCCATACGGAGAGCAACGACGCGGGATAAGGGAAAGAAGGCTAAGCAAAATTTATCTCGAAGCTTTTCCCAATCACCGAACGTGCTTCCGACAGCCAATATGTACCATTGTTTCGCTCTCTCTTGAAGGGAGAAAGGAAACAACTTCCATTTTACGGTTTCTTGTGACATGCCTTGGATCATGACGCATGAACACAAGTGCTCGAACTCTCGCAGGTGGTGATACGGATTTTCATGGTCAAGTCCAGAGAAGGGTCGTTCCCGTACCATGGTTATAAAGGCGGGGTGGATTTGATAGCCAGATGAGGAAATAGGTTTTGAAGATGATGGTGGCTCAAAGAACTCTCGCCTTGGAGCAGAAAATGATTCGAGTGTAGGTTCTGGCTCCATGATGAATGTTTTTGGTATTTTCTTTTAGTCGGATAGGTAGTGATGGGGATAGGATACGAAGGATAGATGGTGGAAGCTTGATGATGGAAAGAAAAACAAAAGAAAGATTTTTTTTTTTTTTGAACAAAGGATACAATACGAGGACCAACTAGGTTCGAAGATAAAAGCAACAACCGTTCCCCGGCAACGGCGCCAGAAATGCTTGTTGGTATTTCTTACGTCACGAATAAATCCGCAAGCGTACGGAGAATACCGTTGTAGCACTTCACCCGTGAGTATTCAAGGGTATCGTTATTTATATTTTCCCAAAGGAACGGAGTGGGATTATCTTCTAGTCTAGCTCATCCAAGGACACGAAGAAGGATGGTAGAAATGGGTAGAGAGGATTCCTATGGATGAGGTTCTTTCTAGAAAAAGAGAGGTTTAAACACAGCAGGGCTGTCACCACCTACCGGCAACCCTCTACCACTAGGACACGTGACACTAGGGCTATCAAGTCCCTATGCCAGTCCTGAGGTCGTGTGACAACAAGGCAATCAAGTCCTCACTGCCAGACCTATGGTAGATCCCTCCTCTAATTGCTTACTTTGGGCGCCGGCTTAGACCTGGTCTGCCAAGTCACTCCGGCCAAGGGGCCTACTACGTACCCGAACGTGGAGGATTACGAAGGACGGATAGGGCTGTCACCACCTACCGCCTACCTCAACAAACCGTGGAGCACGCAGCAAACAAAGGTAACCTCTAACCTAGACACCACGTCTAAGTTATTGATTACTACCTTAACTTGGTTCAAAGGTAAGGCACTCTAGAACAGAGCAATGATCCCGTAAGCAAGTGAAGGACGAACTTAATCTAGATAAGAAGTACTCAAATCATAAGCAAGCCAAGGATCCACAACCAAACAAGGAACGCTTAACCAAGGCTAGCCTATATCCAATAGGAGATCGAGAATACTTACTTTGATGAAGATGAACGAACGATGAACGACGAACGAACGATGAACGAACGACGAACGATGAACGAACGACGAACGAACGATGAACGAACGACGAACAATGTATTATAAATAAGTATCCTCAAAGATACAAGATTGGGGCTAAGTCCTCACAAAGGGAGGACTACCCTTCTCCTCTACCCAACTCTCTCCCTACTCTACTAGTATACAAAGGACCCTAGGCCCTTGGGAGTGGAATGAGGCTCTCCTTCTTGTGTGTCTTGAGGGGAGGGGGGTACCCCTTTATTTATAGCCTCCAAAGGCGGTGGAATTGAGGCGGTTCCTTAGGTCGGTGGCATTGATTGCAGGCAGAACCGACCTTGGTACGTCGGTGGGGAACCGCCATAGCAAAATGGGCCTGTTTGGCTACTGTAGCGGGTCGGCCGACCTAGGGTTTGGGGTCGGCCGACCCCCTCTTGGCTCCTATGGCCTTGGGCTTTGGTATAGTGGTCCATGGGGTCCTCATAAGGCCTCTTCTCGGTGTATGGCCCAGGATGAGTCCAGATGACTGTATTTTGGCCTTTTCTCCATCCCGGGTGATCTCTGCGATGACCGTGGACTTGCCGGAGTGATATCTTGCTTGGGCTTTGGCCAAGGAGTCTCCCTTTGGGTCCTAATGATGTATCTCAATGTGTTTACCCAAAGTGAATAGGGTTTGTCTCCCTTTTGATGTATGTCTTCCTTGGTTGCCGATGCTGATTTCTCGGAGTGGTATCCTCTCTGGAATATGATATGGGTTGATTTGGTGGATCCATATATCTTTGCCATTGTTGAGGATATCCAAGAGATGATCTTTCTTCATATCTCCTTGATATTGGGCATTTGGGGAGATTTCTTTATGACGGGGAAATTCGGTGTTTGCAGAGTGGGCCTTTTATGCTTCCTTTTCCCCGGTTTCCTATGAAATGCACCTGCACTCACAAAATCACCAAGACTTGTGGAATTCGTTAGTTTCAAGTCCTAAGTCTATGTTTGGTGTTCATTTTAATTCTTTCATGCAGGTATTTGACGGTGAAATTCTTGCTCTAAGGACCGTCAACAATGTCATCTTTTCCTACACTTGCGGAGTACGATATGTACTCACACTTGCTATTTCCCCTACAATTATCAAATGCTGCTCAGAGATTGAAGATTGCCCACTTTGGAGATGATGGTGAAGACTAAGCTTGTGGAGCCCCCGGTCGATTGCCTGTGGCGTTATGGAGTCTTCCGCTAGCGTTTGTATTCTTATAGTCCTTTGAGACATTTATTATAATAATGTTCGATGTAATTATGACATTGGTTACTCTGTTTTACTATACTTTGTCCTATATGTGTGAAATTTGATCCTGGGCACACATATAGATAGGCATTCGGTTTTGTTCTTAAAACCGGGTGTGACAGAGTGGTATCAGAGCCGTGTCGACCGTAGGACGCAAGCTTAGGTAGAATGGTTGCCAGAAAGTCCTATTTGCAAAGCTATTTTGAAAAAAAAATCCAATCGGTGCGCTCTTTTGATCTTTCTATTTTCTCTTCTCAACTTATCTAATCTTGATCTATTTGGTAAAATGATTTTTACCCTTTCCTCTCTTGATCAAGCATCCTTACTTTGACCATAGTATATGTCCCGATCTATTCTTAATGACGACGTAGTGCGTTGTTGTTTGAGTGTGGTGTGTCATTGCATTGATTTGGATCTTTGATTGAGTGTCGATGTGTGGAGAAGCTTATCTTTGTAAGCACATCTTTAAATAATATAGTTATATTAAGTTTAGTTGGGTTATCTTTTCTACCCTTCTAGATCTTCTCTTCTTTTCCCACCGGAATGATTCAAATTTCCGAAGTAAATCTTCACGAATGCGCCAACAAGACAATGATGAAGATGTTTTGATGATGGACAAGATAGCTCGATGAGATCCAAGTGCTAACCTAAGGGGGGTAGAGCTCACCTCCGGCCTATACGTATGGACGACAAAGGAAAGAGTGTTTGTTCTTGGATGGGGTCAAGAATGCAAGCTCAAAGAAAAAAAAGAAAAAAAAAATCTTCAAGTCAAAGAAATAAGAAGTCAACTTTTTTCTCTGTCACCTTTTTCTTGCTAGCCTCACCGAATCTCGGGGCGAGATTCCTGTTAAGAGGGGTAGTCTTGTCACACCCCAAAATTTCAAATTTTGGAATGTGACTTAAATTTCACTAAATTTTAAAACTTTTTGGGAATAGTTTAAAATTTAACTTTAATATTCGAATTTGTCACTTTTCTTTAGGCAAAGGAATTATTTTCTAAATAAATTAAATTAATATAAGTTATATTAATTTGTTTGTTGCATTCATGCTCGTTAGTCTGCATTAGGTGCTTCTCTGTGTGAAAAATGAATTTCAAAATTCGGTAGTGATCTTGTGGAATCGAATCAGTTTTCGAGTATCGATAATAGTCCTATTCCTAGCCTAGGCCTAATCTCGGCCAAAGTGTCATCCTATTTGTTTCTCTTCTTCTCTTCTCTCCATCAGCATGCCAACAACCAAGCCATACTCTTTGCTGCTACTCTGCCGTTCTACTCTCTGTTCATTTCTATAAATTGTTTGCAAGCAATCAAGCCACTTGCATGCAGCTTGATTTCATTTTTCAATCTTCTTTTCTTTCTCTCTCTTTCGATGTTTGTAATCAAGCTAGCTGCGCCACAACAAGCATCTGATCCTTTCTCGAGACCCATTATCTATCTATCTATCTACTTATGTGTCTTTCTTTCTTCATCAATGTACAGTCAATCCAACAGACTATCGGTACCACCCAATCAGCCTTTGTCTAATTGGTTCTCGTTCAAACTGGCCTTCTTGTAAAATATACACCAAGTTCATCTGCACCGAATGTTGCAACTTGTGTATCCAACCATTGTCTAGAGTTGCTATTATATTTTACCCTTCCCTCTTGGCCCTCTCTTTACCTGCAAGCTAGTTACAAAGAAGCCATGGCAAATCATTGTCGTTGTCTAGACGTTCTCTTCTTTTTGCCGCACTTTGCTTGAAGCCTAGCTACAACCTCTTCAATTTAGCTTCAACCTCCAGCTATAGCTCAAATGCCTTGGCCTTCTATCGTGTCTTGATCGTCAATTAATCTTTCAAGCAACTCATGGTGATGTTAGGGAAGCATGCCAACATGGCTCTTTCCATATCCCACATATCTTGTATCTCATCAACAGGACCTTATTATTTTCATCAGTGTTCAGATTCCTATCTCGTCTCTCTTATGGAAATCGGGCCTCCCTGTCATCTGTCTCTATCCCTCCAAGCTCCTCAACATTGTCTTTCGACTCCGTCCCACCGATGTGTGCATCTCTCCATGCATCATTGCTTTGGAGAACACACTGTTACGATAGGATCCTACAAATCCTCTGCACTTCTCTTGTTATCCCTTCTATTGCTATAACTAATAGCATTCAAATTCAACTATATTCACTCATTCAATCAAAGCATCATGTGTTCTTGTTTATCTACTTCCAGCCATATACATACCACCAACAAATCCGTTTACCCATTTTATAAACTCTTTACCAGTCATGGTACCTCGTGGCCTTTGTATTGGCGTAACCATGCAATGATATTATATTATTTTAATTGCCAAATTTATGTTGATGCAATGGCAGGTGCACATGTCATTTGTACACAACATAAGGTTGGATGTTAAAATAATGCATATATCACTTGTGCGTCTTATGTCTTATACCTAGTCAATAATCTTTCGTATCATTTAATTATGATCCCTTGGCATGTCCCCTTTCTCCTCCTTTATCTTCACTTAACTTGTCAAGATCTTTTGGCTACGCTCGTGGTTCCAATAACCAACTCAAAATCGCACCTCACCTCACCTCTATGCATATTCGTTCTGACCCCATGAGTCATGCTATTTCTTTTTATAACGTCACCTCTCGTCTTCTATACATTCATTCATGTCGACATGATGTCCTCCACATTCTACACCCAAGATATGATTCCATCCACATTCATTCCACTTACCGTTTTTGCACAAAAGGAAAGAAAAACAACATTTAACGCTCGATAATGCACTTTCCTTCCTAGTTCCCGTTTCCTTTCATTAGCCAACTATCTCGACATCGCCTATGAATGCTTGGACTCCTCTCCACGTCCTCCCCATGGCCCCAAGCCCTCTTGGGCCGAAACTAAGGCGGCCCACCACCATATCTCAATTTTCCCATCGATTTCCTTGCCGGTTGGGCCGAGGCCCATCTTTCCTCGCCCCTCTACCCTATGGGCCAAGCCCAAAAACCTTTCCCAAGCCCTAGGCCACCCTCTCTACATATATGGGAGCCTTCCCCACGTCCTCCCTCCCCTCCAAACTCCTCCCACGCCGTCAGGCTGCCGCCGCTACTCCCTGCCCTCGCGTCCAGCAATGCTGTCGCAGATTGGCATCCGCGTTCCCGATGATCTAGCCATCAAAACGCCGCCAATTTTTGCCAGGAGGTGCGCCATGAAGTCCTCTACAACATATCCAAAATTCAGCCCAAGATCTGACCTGGATCGACGGGGATCTGATTCGCAATGACTACTGCTCCTGTTCTGAATCTGTCCAGCGCGTCTGATGGTAATTGTTTTCCGTGTTCCACTCAATACCTCTACTTTTCTGACCTAAATGCAACACCATATTGTGTTCCAGAATGTCTACTAAGCGTCCCCCAAAGGGTTCATCGATATCTTTTAGGAATCGACCAGGAACGCAATGCCACTGTTAACTGTTCCAGGACAACCTTATCTAGATCCAATCGTTTGATCTCTTTTTCAGGTAAACCAGTGCCCCAATCACCTTGTGTCCAACATGTTCCACAACAATACGCATATTCTTGTAGAAATCGTGTCGAAGAATATGCATCCAATCAACGGGAACACGCACATTTAATTTCATAACTGTTTCTGTTTTCCCAGATTTAGTGCTTAGTCTTTCAAACATCATAACTTTTTGCTCCTAACTCCGTTTTAAGCTATTCTTGCGCTCACGCGATCGTAGCGACGAGTACTATTTTATAGTACAGTTTTCATAGTCATTTGCTACAGTTTGGTGTACTGTTTTCTTATTGTTTATGTTATGTGTGCTTTGCATGTTACCGTTAAATAGAGTGTGCGCAATTCGAGAACTTCAAGACCAAGATCAAGATATTGAAGACTCTGAGCAGCAACACTGGGATTGAGGCAAGTGTCCTTGACCATTTTGGACCTATTTCTTTCTCCCTCTAGTTTAATTTGCTTGCATAGCGTTTAATATGAATCCTATATGTCATTTATCCTGTTCCATACTATTTCCTTGTCGCCGGGTTACGGTAGATGATAGTATGAGGATGGGTAGGTCTTGCTTAGCTTGCTGAACTGGGTTGGTTGATAATTTGACTAATAATCTTGACTAATGGTTCACTTGAACATAATGATCACGGACCGGTTAATCTTTTTAGCAACATGGAACTTAGGTGATCCAAGCAGGAGGATGTTGATGATGGTGCGGGTATGCACATGTGCCTGTCATGGTACTATTGGTTTGTGGTTAGTACCTGCTTGTGATCATAAGGACCGGTTCGTGGAGCGGCAACCCAGGACAACAGCGCAAAGCACAGGGTTGATTATGGTAGACTTGGTCAAGTATTATGCTGTCTTCCCAGTTTTGCTGGTGTTCAAGGAAAGAGGGAGGAAGGGTTACTTCTGAACTCAGGTGATGGAGGGGTACTCCTAGCCACGGCGCCAGAGGGGGCTACTGTTGCAGGGGTACTGGCAGTAGTGTAACCTTAGCGAGGATGTTGGCAGGCTGGGAAGCGCTTTGAAAGACCATGTGGTGTTCTCTTGGCCTCACACCTTGGTAGTGTGGTTGTGGCAACATGGAGACTTTAGTCATCGACGGATGACGGAATCACCACCCTGTGGGTAAAGTTGTGCACCTCTGCAGAGAAGTAAAACTGTCATGACAGCCGTGCTCACGGTCAGGAGCGGCCTGGATCCTCACATGATTAGTGGCTTTGGTTGGTTTGGTTTTGGATGGTCTCCGGGTAGGAGCCATGGATGATTGGTTGGTTCTGGTGGGTAACCAGTTTGATGCTGCAAGAGGGTATCTTGTAGTATGGCTTTGGGTGGGTAACCCGTTTTGCTACAAGTGGGTAACTTGTAGTGTTCCCTTTGTTGGTAATTTTTGGGTGGGTTTCACATCATCTAGTAAATAGGTGCTTTAATAATTGTTTTAATTATAGTTGCTTTCTGCTTGGAACCATATGTTAGCCTTTCTTTCATATAAGCCAGCATGTCATCTTTTCCTACACTTGCGGAGTACGATATGTACTCACACTTGCTATTTCCCCTACAATTATCAAATGCTGCTCAGAGATTGAAGATTGCCCACTTTGGAGATGATGGTGAAGACTAAGCTTGTGGAGCCCCCGGTCGATTGCCTGTGGCGTTATGGAGTCTTCCGCTAGCGTTTGTATTCTTATAGTCCTTTGAGACATTTATTATAATAATGTTCGATGTAATTATGACATTGGTTACTCTGTTTTACTATACTTTGTCCTATATGTGTGAAATTTGATCCTGGGCACACATATAGATAGGCATTCGGTTTTGTTCTTAAAACCGGGTGTGACAGGCGAGGCCCGCCTCCATCGCCGCCGTCAAGGAGCAGAGGAAGCGACCTCCACCGGTGAGTCTTTCTCGCCTAAATCATGTCAAGTCTATAATTCTCCCTACTCTCTTGCTCATGGTTGTGAGCGCTGCTTCATTCCAGGCAAGGAGGAAAGGGGGGAACACCACAAAAGGGCGCTACCACCAAGAATCATCATTGATCCCGTCGTCTGCGGTGAGCCCTCGTCCTTCCTCGTCGTCATTCGTCCTTTCCCATCGTTTACCCCTCCTTTTCCCTCAACGATCACCTTGGTTCGTGCAGTGAAGCCTCAGGAACAGGAATCTCGCCGTCGCCATCCAGTCGTGTCTTTGAACCGGAGCTCGCCATCGCCCACATCATTTCCGTTCTACTCTCCTCCGTCCAACTCCATCGATGCAACCTTGCCAATCGAGCACGGTGAGATACCTCGCACCCCATGCTCCCTCCTTATCTTAGGTTTTGGCCGTGTAGTGTTTCATGTCGTGACCCGATGCTGCGCCGCCTAACCGCCATGAACGTCGTCGAGGAGGTGCCCTTTTCCGAGCCTTAGGAGCCAACCCATCATGTCAGGAAGACGTCTCATGTCACGTTCTTGCTTTAGTTGCAGTGTATGGACCTGCTCAGCAGAATAGGAAGGAGCAATTCCTTTCGGAGCTGGTACAATTGTGTTCACATGAAACATTGCCCATTCTAATAGGCGGGGATTTTAATATAATGGGAAACTCAATGGAAAAGAATAAGGATAATTTCGATGAAAGATGGCCTTTCTTATTTAATGCTGTGTTAGAAGGGGTAAACCTTAAGGAAATAATGATGTCGGGAAGATAATACACATGGGCCAATAACTTACAAAGTCCAACTTTTGAGAAGTTGGATAGGGTACTAGTATCTACAGAGTGGGAACAAAAATTTCCTCTATCCACTGTACAGGCCCTAGTTACAGATGTATCTAATCACACCCCTTCTATTCTATATACCAATCTATTAAAAGTGAGCTGGTCGTCTGCCTTTTTTCCGTTTAGCCTAATCCGTCGACTGAACTGAGCCGCTAACCCGTCGCATGTCGTCCGCGCGCTAACCTGGCCTGGGTCACAGTGTCAGAAAAATCGACGTTTCCATTCCAAACCCTACTACGTTGCCGCCGCCGCCTCCTGCTCTCACTGTTCCAAACGATGATGGCGACTTGACTGCCGGCCGCCGCCTACTCGAATCCTCTAGGTCCTCCGACTTCTCCCATGGTTTTAGCAGCGAACACATCGGATTAACAAGGAGATGAAGCCCTGCCAGGCCTCCTCCGCGTTCCCGACTTCTGCCATGGCTTGAGGCGCGGAGACAAGGAGATCGAGCCCTCTGCCAGATCTCCCAGCGCCCCCTTCTACAATCGCGTCACGCACGTCGCTGCTGCGGGCAACTCCAGCCTAGACCGCGTCCAGGTAACAAACCTATCCCATTTGTGCCGTTTGTTTAATTAGATCGAGCTTCTAGAACAGATCAGCTAGCGCAATGAATTGGTAGAAAAGCTACGTATGAGGTGCCAGGAATTGAGTATTGTGTCTGTACGATGCTACAGGGTCCAGCGAGGGTTTACCATCTCTGCTGTTTTATATCATTGAAGGGGCTTAAGGGTATTTGGGATAGGTTATAGAATGGGATTATGTAATTCCAAGTCTGTAAAACAGGTTGTAGGTTGTCCACGGTTGTGAGCAGGGTCCATCATCCTTGACTACAGCCATAATTTCTCATGCACGCCTCTTTTTTCGTTATTAATAAGTAGTTGTATCGATGAACTAAGCACACTCATTGATTATTGATACTGATTTACTTACTGAATGTAAAGAAAATGGGCCTGACGTGAAAAATAAATCAAGAGTCAAATGGCGCTGGAGGTTTGTCTCTTTTTTTTGTATTAAATTATCCAAGTTTGATATCTAGGTAACATAAATTTAAAAATCAAGAACCAATTGTTCTGAACCGTCAAACAAGAACCTACAGTTGAAGGTTCATTGAACGGCCAGTTCCATCATTGATTTGACTGCCCACTTTTGAAGTCCAGAAAGCAGGTAATTGTTGCAAGAAAATTTGAATTATTGTAATTGGTGTTCTATTGTGTAATGGAACTGAGTTAGTTGTTAAATAAATGACATGACAAAACAAAGATGATGGGGGCACGAATATCTTTTGGATGTATTACAGTTTTTTCCATTTCGCCCTGTATGGCTTTATCAGTTTCTATGCATGAATTGTCTGATAATACTGATTATTTGGCCCATGCATTTGGTCCTTGTTTTCAGATCATCTCCCATATACACTATGAGGATTCTTCTCGAAACAGAGTCAGCAATACAAAACAGCAATGATTTTCTGGTCACTAGGATGGATTTTGAAAAGATCTTGGACTGGGATATATCAGGTTAAATTGCTACATTCAGTTTGGTTCATGTTTAATTGATTTCTCAAATTAAACTGATTGCTCTATCACGTTTCTTAGTAAACTCTATCCCTTGCTTTTTTTCAAACAAAATGCAGATTTCTACTTGTTTTGGAAAAACGCTGTTGCGCATGTATCTAAAAGAAGTTCCCAAATGTAGATGCACTGATTTTTTTTTTTTTTTTGTCTCTGGACTGACTCAGGTTCCTCTCTCAACTGGTTTGTGCATGAAAAGCAGAATAAAGAAAGAAATAAACAGTATTATCATACGTTAATTTGTGCATATGTACCTTAAATCATAGTTTTTAACTTTTTATCCTGTATTTATCTGTTTGAATGTGAGTTTTTTAGCACTTGTCTTTATCTGTTGCATGTGGCGAGCACCGGACTCCATTTTGCATGACCAGGTGAACATCTTAATGAAGATAGGCAGTAATTTGACTTTCCTACTTATTGACTGTAAGATGTTACAAGTTGACCTGATGTCAAGTTTCAAAAGAGTTTTACTTTTTCTTAAGCATGCACCAGTATTGTCTTCTAAGTTTCAGTTTTTTCCCACCTTAAGTGAGACTGTGTTAGAAACACAACTCTAGGAGGCTGAAATCTGTGAATGATTGCAGTGCCAATTGCAGCTGCCTTGGTTCCATTATATTGACAGTCAAAAGCTAAAAGGAGTAACAACCTAAAAGCAAAAGGAAGCTAAAAACCAAATGGCTGTGATCAGCCCCTAACCCTTTACAACCCTTTCTTTAGCCTTTCTATCTAAAGGGCATCCAAGTCTGGAGCCTCACCTGCTCCTCACGGTTCAAACACCAACACACAAGCTTATCTATCAGACTGAACCAGTGGTTTACATTACATACTGTAAAATATAAAAAATTTGAGGTGGTAGTTGTGTTTGTTGTTAAGATTTACCTTCATTTTTCATACGGATCTTTATTCATGGGTTCTCATGATCCTCTCTGTTTTAGAACATGCTAGAGGAAGCTCGGGAGAATGTGCCTCCAAAGGATCAGCAAAATATGACACCAGCTACTAAAGGAAATGAGTCAAAGGGCATTCTGCAAGAAAGCCAACGAACAGCTAACAGTGCCTGAGACACCTCATCTACCAGCTGATGTACATGTTGGTAAGAAGAAAGATAATGGGATCCCAAATGATTTTGGTCCAAGGAAAAGACATGCAAGAATGGAGGAGGATGCTCCGTTATATGTGCAGTACCTCCAAGAATGGAGGAGAATGTTTTGTATCCTCCATCGCTTAGTTGTGCAGTGCTAACAATGCTTTTTCTTCGCATGCAGGCTACCTCCAGCATTTACTGGGATCGCTTTACCTCCAGCATTTAGATCCTAGAAGAGTAGCATGTTATGTTGTATCAAAGATGTTCTTTGAAACTTTATGCTGTGGGCTGTGGCCTTCAGTTCCAACGCATACATCCAGCTTATACTGTTTCTTTTTCTTGGCTCTAGTTCCAATAGGTAGTTAAATTAATTAATTGAGAAGCCGGTGAAGAAAGTTACTTTTCAGATTTGGGAAATATTGCCGTGAGAGGTATTAATAATTGAAAAAAAGGTAATCAATGATTCATTGTATTCTGAACTTCATTAGCCATTCTGTGGTGATATCCTTTGAGCATCGTGCCAGAACATGAACTTTTAGAGGACAAAATCAAAATCAGCATAGAGGAAGCATTAATGGATTATAGGCTAGATATTTTTAAAATGGTTGTCTTAGTCTTAAGTTTAGATAAGTTTAGATATATCTTTACAACTTGCTTCACATAATGCAGGAAACAAATGGGCCAGTACTGCTAGCAGTATGGGGAGAGGAGTACCGGCGACTTGAGATACGATACCCAAGTGACACTGCTTCTAAGTAGGTTAGTTCATTCTTTTTTTTCCTCAGTGTAGGACTTCCAATTTAGTTGTAGGAAATAGTGTTGAAAGTACATTTGATTTCACTCAACCTAGAATCCTATGTGGCTATATGCTTCTGAGTTAAAGTTGGCCACATTCTGACTTAACACTGATGTCATTCTGGCTCCGTTTATATGGATCCCTGTGTCATCTTTTTTTTTTCTACACAATCAACTGAAACTTGGTTTCAGCAGGTGAGATCTTGAACAGGTCATCAATTGCATCACTGCAAATGAATATGAAATTGGAACCTGGGGATCGAATGATCTGTTGCCAAGTTTCTTTTAGTTCTGTGTTTGTAATAAGTAAAATTTTAGTTTGGCGTCACTATAATGTTGTGTTTTGGTGAGATGAGATGGAGTGGAAAACTTGCAGCTGGTAGAAACTTCCAATGCTTCGGTATTGTTGAGCTACCATTGTAAGCTGGTAACCCCTAGATTCTTGTTCGCTTTCTATAAAGCTGGGTGTATAGTTGAGAGCGACTGTTGCAATTTTAAAGTAGTCGGTCAAGTAAAACAATAGTGTTTTGGCAACTATTTACAACGCTTATACTTAGTGCAATACCTTGATTCAAATAACATAACTCTTAAGTATTCGTCTTGAAGTTCAGTACCATTGACTTTTTTAGTATTGTTTGATCATTTGTGTTATTCAAAAAAAAATGAAAAATTATCATATATTATGTTATAGTTTGTTTTATCAATAAAATAGTTAGAATATAAGTATAATTTTGTATATTTAAACTAAATTTTTGAATGAGATGTATGGTAAGTGTAACTAGAAAAATTAATGATGACAATAATTTCTAAATGTAGTAGTGGTCTTTAAAAACCCGTAGCAACGCACGGGTATTATGCTAGTTACTCTTAAACTCTGGAGAGACATCCGGAGCTAGTAACCAAACATCATTCAAATTTGAATTGGGTTGGCTACTACGTGATGGGTTTGTAGATATGGTTAAGAGCATTTGGGAAGACACTGTAATCAGTGGGACACAGATGGAGGTGTGGCAAGGAAAAATTCCTAGATTAAGGCAATACTTGATAGGTTGGGCTAAGGATATGAGTGGGAAACTAAAAAGGGAGAAAAAAAAGAATTCTGGATAAATTGGACTGTTTAGATAAAAAGGCGGAAACAGATTGTTTGAGTGAAGATGAATTAAACTTGAAACAATGTTTGAAAAATACTATTGCGCAAATGCTGAGAGAAGAGGAAATTATATGGTACCAAAGGGCAAAGGTTAAGGAATTGATGGAGGGGGACTCAAATACACAATATTTTCAGCTAGTTGCGAATGGCAAACATAGGAAGTCTCGTATTTTTCAACTTCAGCATGAGGGTATGATTATAGAGGGTGACGAGGCTTTAAAACAGCATATCACGTCCCACTATAAAATTTGTTTGGTCCATCTGAGATAAACAATATGTCTATGGATGAACAGAAAATTGATGATACACCACAAGTATCGGAGATGGAAAATGAGATGTTAATCAAACCTTTTTCAGGACAAGAGATAAAGGAAGCAATCTTCATCTGAGATAAAATAAGGCGTCGGGTCCGGATGGATTCCCGATAGAGTTTTACCAGACTTTCTGGGAAACAATTAAACGGGATTTAATGGCGTTATTTACAGAATTCCATAATGGTGAGCTACCTTTATATTGTCTGAATTATGGAACAATCATTTTGCTACCTAAAAATAAAGAAGCTAGCTCAATTCAACAGTACAAACCAATATGCCTACTAAACGTGAGTTTCAAAATCTTTACCAAAGTGGCAACCATAAGGATTGCAGAGGTAGCACAAAAAGTGATCAGTCCAACACAAACTGCTTTCTTGCCGGGACATAATATTATGGAGGGGGTAGTTATTCTTCACGAGTTGCATAGGAAAAGATTTTATGGGTTAATTCTGAAAATAGATTTTGAGAAGGCCTATGACAAGGTCAATTGGGCTTTCGTCCAACGAACTCTGCGAATGTAAGGATTTTCAGCGATGTGGTGTAAATGGATTGAGTCTTTTTACGCAAGGGGGTCATGTAGGGATTAAGATTAATGACCAAGTAGGCCCTAATTTTCAGACAAAAAAGGGGGTACGACAGGGCGACCCCTTATCACCATTATTACTTTATATAGTGGTAGACATGTTAGCGATTTTTATAAAGCGAGCTAAAGCCAGTGGGCAAATCAATGGGGTTGTTCCGCATCTGGTGGATGATGGTCTGTCCATACTTCAGTATGCGGACGATACAATCTTATTTATGGAACATAATTTGGATCAGGCTAAAAGCATGAAGTTAATCCTTTGTGCTTTTGAGCAACTATCTGGTCTCAAGATTAATTTCCATAAAAGCAAGATTTTCTGCTTTGGCAACGCTTGTGAGGAACAGGCGCAGTATGCACAATTGTTTGGGTGTCGTCAGGGCGTACTACCTTTTAGGTACCTTGGTCTTCCGATGCACACAACGAAATTCAGGAATGCTGATTGGAAAATAATTGAGGAAAGAATAGAAAGAAAGCTCAGTTGCTGGAAAGGGAAACATCTGTCGGTTGGTGGACGTTTAGTCCTTATCAACTCGGTTTTAACAAGTTTAACAATGTTTATGCTTTCCTTCTTTGAGGTACCAAAAGGGGTGTTGGAGAAGATAGATTATCTAAGGTCTTGCTTCTCTTGCTTCTTTTGGCAGAGTGATAGCCATAAAAGAAAATATAGATTAACAAAATGGAGCATAATTTGTCAACCGAAAGACCAAGGGGGACTAGGGGTGAAGTACTTAGAATTAAATAACCAAAGTTTGCTTAGTAAATGGCTATTCAAACTTTGTGGCAAACTTTGTTGCGCAATAAATACTGTAAACATAAACCGTTGGGTAAGACAAAAAAGAAGCCGGGGGACTCACATTTTTGGTCGTGGCTTATGAAAGTAAAAGATAAACTCCTTTCACATGGTTCCTTCCAAATTTATGATGGTACACAGATAAGATTTTGGGAAGACAGATGGATGGGCAACATGACTTTTCAGCAACAATATTCATCTTTTGCACTGTACCACTTAATATTTCGTTCCGTAGGGCGTTAGACGAGGATAATTTAAGGCTCTGGAATCGGCTGGTGCTGAGGATAGTAAATACACAGTTAAATAATAATAAGGATATTTTTAGATGGAATTTAACTACTCATGGAGATTTCACCGTAAGTTCTATGTATGGGGCGATGATAAACAACGGTTTTGTGGACAGAAATAAAGGAATATGGAAACTAAGTATGTCTCTTAAAATCAAAATTTTCATGTGGTACATGGCCAAAGGGGTAACATTGACAAAGGATAATCTTGCAAAAACGAACAAGAATGGTACTAAGAAATGTTGTTTTTGTCATCAGAATGAAACAATAGACCATCTGTTCTTTAGTTGTTTGCATGCACGGTTTCTGTGGGGTGGTTCAGACCACCACGGGACTTTCACCACCCTAAAGTAAGAACCACATGTTTGATGGTTGGCTAATAGGTATAGAGAGTAGATTGAAGCGACAAATTCTAATGGGGGCTTCGGCGTTATGCTGGGTGATATGGCTTAATAGGAATGATGTTGTGTTTGATAATACTCCAATACAATCTTTTATGCAGGTTCAATACAGGGGGACTCATTGGATCCGCTTCTGGGCTCAGTTACAGAAGCGTGAAGAGGATAGGAGGAGAATAAAAGTTACATGCCAGCTGTTGGAGATGGTGGCAATGTAAATTTTCGTCAACCATGGATGGAGATTTAGCAATAGGATTTGCTTGTAACTTCTTTCATCCAAACATGGGTTGTTCTAGTAGCAGACGGATGTGCTGCTGTTTTGTAATAAGGCTATAGCTCGGTCGAGTGAAAGCCGGAACTTTTTACCATTATCTAAAAAAAAGATCGACTTAATCAGCAATCAAGACAAAATAATCACCTCTTGTCCGTGAGAAGCTGGCACAAGTCCGGGAGAAGCTCGCGCAAGTCTTCCCTGGAGGGTATCGCATTGGTACTTTTTCCAAGTTTCTCAAATATGTCTTCCATAACATTATTCTTCCGGGTATCACCAAACCAATCATACCAAGGCCTAGAGGACATGAGTGTGTGACATTTAAAACATTAAAAACATGAGTAAATTATGTAAAACTATATGCATTTTGTCAATATTATCACAAAACTACAGATTGAAGGTGTTAATGTATCACAAAACTACAGATTTAAAGTGTATACAGTTTGTCGTTTTTGCGTTACACACTTCACAAGATCTGTAGTTTTGTGATAGTTTTTACCAAAGATCATGTAGTTTTAAGAAATTTAGTGTAAAAACATTTATACTACTATTATTATGTCAAAATACAAATATAAGCATATAAGAGAGTGAGCAATTAATTTTAATTAACTGTGTGATTGATAAAATAGTACACAGTAATTGGTAATTAGAATCTCATAAACAGATAAAAATTACAAAGGTATATATATGTATAAAGTTAAAATATGAGCATGTAAATGAAATAAAGAAAAAATAATCTTTATTTGATGTGGCCGTGCAGGTACACAGGATTGACCAGTGCATGCCAGTTGCAACAAAGGATGGACTAGTACATGCATATAGAATAGGATTTAGTAAGGATGGCATATTCATGTGAGACTATATATGTGATGCGATAACCAAGGCATCGGAGGCAAAGCATAAATAAATTTGCGCTCTATAATTAAAGGGAAGAGGATGACAGCAATAAATTGTATGTCTTGTAAAACACAAATGGAGAATGAATAGAAGAAAAAACCTTCTAATTGTGCAGTAAAGATCGACTTAATCAGCAATCAAGACAAAGTTGATCTCAAAAAAAAAAAAAAGCAATCAAGACAAAGTAATCACCTCCGGTCCTGGGTGGGGGGATCCGCATTGGCACAATTTCCAAGTTCCTCAACTATGTTTTTCATAACATCCTTCCAATTCTTCCCGGAAGCACTAGCAAAAGCACGCCAAGACTCACAGAAATGACGGGACCTGCTCAATGACTCGTACAATTGGTTGGAAAGATGCCTCGTCTTCCCTATGCCACCGAAGCCCACGACGGAGATCGTGATTACCCTGAGCTCGCCCGACGGGTTTCCAGATCCCTGAACGAGGTCCAGAAGCTCACGGACGTGGACGTCGTCACGGCCCACGACCACGAGATCAGCCAGAGGAAAGCCTTGTGGATTGGAGGGGGCTGGTACGCTTAAGGTGGAGGAAGACTCACCGCCTTCAGCAGCTCGAGGGAACAAATTGTCCTTCGGATCCATTAGTTTGTCAACTGATTGCCTGAGCATGTTAAGCTTGTCGTAATACTTCGAATTACGCTTCAATTTCTTGGCGTCGTAGGCTTCTATGAAGTCCTCCATGTCGTATGCCAAGCACCTCAGATTTGCCACCAAGGCTATCATATCACTGTTGCCCTTCCTAATCTTGTTGCGATATTTACCAATGGCATTGTGGATACTGCTAATGTACTGTTCCCGCATGGTACGAACAAGATACGGAAATTCTCCCTGTTTCTTGATTCTATCTTGTATATCCTTTATGATCGGCTGCAGGACGACTCCGAACAGCGAACCAGCTGCGCTAATGGCGGCAGCTTCTGGACCTGCCATCCCCAATGCTCCTTAGCTAGAGTCCGCTCAGCATGAAAGTGTATTTTGGATGTTTGCCTGCTGGTTGCTGTGGCGGCTACAAATGACGATAAAGCTATCTTGTGGACGGCATTGCTAGAGATGGAGGCCATACATATAGTCGACCTCCTTGTATCCTAATGTTTTAAATAGCGGGCTAAGGCCTTTAGCGGTTGATGTTCGCAAAAGCTAAGAAAGGCTATAACGGGCTATAGCTATAGCTATAGCTAACACATTTAGCGATTTCACAATAAATCAGTGAATAACTATGCATAAACATTAGAATTAATATTTTTTCATAAAATAAACTAAGTCAGGGGCTTAATGCTTTTGTTACATCATCATTGAAAGTTTCAAACATCTTGATTTTGCCCGCTAAACCATCTTTTTTTGTTTCAAACATCATCAAAGGTTCATGCCTCCATTACGCCACCATTTAGCTGGCTAAATCCTTGATTTAGCGGATTTAGCCGGCTATAGCGGTGGCTATAGCGGGCTATAGAGCTTAGCGCTAAATGGGGGTTAGCCTAGCCCCTCTTCATCATAGAAGCTATAGCGGGCTATAGCGGTAGCTATAGCCGGCTATTTAGAACTTTGTTGTATCCAGATGTCCCTCTGCTCTGGTCCGGAAATGTTATACATCACGCGACCCCACGCACGGTTTGAGCCCCACTTGCGGCCCACCAGCCACCAGCGGCTTCGTCTTCCTTGACTAAATTTGTTAGTCACCGTCATCGCTACCGGCCGTCGCTGTTAGAGCGCAAGGAAACAATCCTTCTCCGTTTCAAGAACAATCCATTCTCACGGCCAGAACAAATATCCTCATGCTGGAACAATGGATACCCATGCCTAGAACAAACGAACCCTATGCTGGGACAACAGATCCGCTCACCTAGATCATTCTTATTTTTTTTTTATTTTTGCGACAAGATCATTCAATCTCCATGTCTGGAACATTTGACTCGAAGGAGGAGGTGAGAGCAGTCGCATGTTGCTGGATCAGCACGCGGTGTCTCCTGACACGAGCAGCCCCGACAACACAAGACGCCGTGGACAGACAGGAAGGGTGGGGTGTGATCTCGCCGGACGGGACGCGTCATCAGTTTATTCAAAACCGAGCGGTCGGAACGCACGGGATGCCCAACAGCCCCCCCACCCCTCTGGACAGCATTGTACGATTTTTTTTTTAATTTCTTCATATGATAGGATTAGGTGAATACTATTCTCATTGCCTATACTCTTTTTTTTTATCTATCTAAACTAATAAGAATCGAATCGTGTGATCTATATTTCTTACGTGCGATATTTTGTACCTATCAATCTGAAGTCTGAGATCATAATTGGACCCCTCTCATGCAACCACAAGACTGATGATTAAGGACCACCGGATGAAGTAATTCTTTCACCCTTTAGTCATTCTATGACGTTCGATCTGTAACACCCTCAATTTTAAATCCTGAAACAAAAGCTGCTCCAAATTTAAATTCTTTCTATTTCGCAGGATCTCACCTTTTTTTCAAAATAAAATTCACTAAACCGAGGCTGTAGGCAAAGTAAGGAGCGGCAAACAATCCAAACGTGCCCCCAGTTACACCACCAGAGCTTGGGCAGGAGTGTGGATAAGGCTACTTTTAATAGGGTTTTCATTTTTAATAAATATAGTGTTATGTGAGCAATTTTGGTGATGTGGCAAAGAATCAATGAAGAAAAAGAAGGAAAAGGATTCATCCAGATCAAACCATGTCAACACTGTTTGCAAGACAACTTATGTCTTGCATGAACTATATGAAATTGTGAAAATGAAACAATTCATCATGTCAATCATTTCATTCATCAAATGAACACTGTTTTGCTTATGTGGTATACTTGGAAACAATAAAATATGAATTGGGACTAGTCTAAGGTCAAGGAAGGGGGCAAACACTACTACAATCGCTTGCATAGATGACACTTGACATTTTGCAGTAGCGCCGGTCCTCTGAAAAACCGACACTACAGTAACCAGTGGATGACATCACCACCAGACCGACGTTGCAAAAGATTCAATAGCGCCGGTTTTTGCTGACGTAAGCGAAAAAACAACTGTAACACCGGTCCCTGCTGATGTCAGCGAGCAAAATTATTGTAACGCCGGTCCTACTGACGTCAGCGGGTCGGCGCTGCTAAATTTGGGCCCAACTCAGCCCATTTGCAAGTACCACCTATAAAATGAAGGCTAGGGTTCCCTCATTCCCCAAATTCCCTCGCGCACCGCCGCCTCTCCTTCTCCTTCTCCCTCTCTCTCTCTCTCACCCGAGCCGCCCCGCATCCCTCCTCCCTCTCTCTCTCTCTCCACGCACCGGCGCTCACCCATCCCTCCTCCCTCTCTCTATCCTCTCCATGCGCCGGCGCTCACCCATCCCTCCTCCCTCTCTCTCTCCTCTCCACGCGAGCGGTGGCGGTGGCGGCGGCGGGGTCCGCGAGCGGCGAGCTCCTTCCCTCTCTCTTCGGCTAGCGCGGCGGCGGCCGGCGAGCGTGAGTGTGGCGGCGCCGGATCTAACAGCGGAGCATGCGGCGGCGGCCCGGGCCCAACCCTAACCATAGCCGCTTTTCTTCTTTTTTTTTAAATTTTTTAAAGTTTACAGTAACGCCGGTTCTAATGACTGGCGTTGTTGATTTTTTTTTCAGCAACGTCGCTTAACTAACGCCGGTTTTTGGGAACGGCGTTGTTGCAACAATATGACCGGCGTTGCAGCACTTAATTGTATTAGTGAGACCTATCGCTGATGTGATGTGTAGTTGTATACTCAATTCTTACAGGTTCAAGAGCTTTGGACACTAGTAGTGCATGCTTTCTTTTGAAGACCGTGCAAGCCTTATTCCTTGTGCGCCACAAGAATCTCTATGCTACCACCGCCCCGTAAGGTTTTGTTGGGTTAATTAACCCTCTTTTCAAAAGAATTGAGGTGAATTGAATGAGATTGAGAGGTATTTTGGCCGCTTGTGGGGGAATCAATCCATTTAAATCCCCTCCAGTCCTCTTCATTTCCCTTTAAAACCAACAGGGCCTTGGTGGACATATTATTATACATATACAATAGTATAAGCCTAAGGATATACTTAATTTATGAAACACATTATATATACAGTAGCATACGTCGAAGGATACTTTGAACGCAGATGCATAGGTCCTTGTTAGCAGTTTGAGAAGAAAACATAGCAATAGACATGGTCGCATCATGAGAGGTGGGCTTTTTACACCGTTAGGTATAATACAATACAGGTGTGTTCCGGGACCTTGCCGCACCCAAATTCGTGACAAACAGCGCCATTCTGCGCCCATTAGTCTAATTAACAACTCTTTACGTTCATTTCGTTACGAAGGTAGGTAGGGAATACATACGGCTTATAGTGGTCCCAGGTGAACTTTGTTTATTCAGAATATATCGAAGTAAAGTATCCAGTTATTGTACTCCCTCCATCCCTAAAAAAGTGGCCATCTAGCATTCAAATGCTCAAAATAGTGGAGAGAGAAAAAGACTATCATGCGCTCATTTAATGACACATTTTTTGTCATCATGGACCATGTGTAACAATAAAAAAGGACAAGCTAGATGAGGATTGGTGGATGAGGTTGTCCAATGATTAATATGTGGTCCCAAGGTAGTCCCAACCTTGTAGATGACCACTTTTTATGGGACAAAATTTGAATGCTAGATGGCCACTTTTTTTAGGGACGGAGGGAGTATAATGTAGTATTTAATGATACGTCGTCGTCGTAGTTTGCAGCAGTTGGACACACGCATCTTGCCTACCTGTACTTGCAGAATATATCGCATGTTACCAGTTGGAAGGGGATCGAGAAGACCTCATGGCGCCACCTCAGAGAGGAAGGTAGGACCAAGGAACAAGTGTCCACTGAATACTCCAATTCGTGACCTGCAACTCAAGTAAATTAAGAGCCGTGCAATATATTAAAGGCTGATGGAAAGAATCGAGTAAATTACTCGTCCAGTGATTTAATTTGATTGGAGGCAGGAATCGTCCAAGATCGAAACTCACCGAATCTTGGCGGGAAGAGCGTCTATCCAAGTTCAAGCAGTTTTCTAACCACTTTCACCTGCTTGTTTTATTTAAGTTACTAGCAAAATATTTGCTACGGACATTAAAATATATTACATTATTCATATATTTTACAGTTGGAATTTCCAATTTTGTCAATTTACACGAATTCTCTCTTACAAAATTATTTTTTACGTGGCGTACTTTCCAACTTTTGAAACATCCATTACCATTGAAATAAGAATTAATCTCTAGGGACTGCTGAGGCTCATTAATAAATTGTTATAGCAACAGAGCTTCAGCTTAACAGAAGAATAAGTTATGGGCTTCTTGTCGAAGCTGAGCAAATTAAACAGAACAGGAGAGCACCTTTTGGTGCTACTGGGTTAAATCTTATTCCTACGGAGTTCCATCGCGTGCGAAACAATAGCCATGGTAGCAAAAGGAAGATTATCCTAGGAGAAGAGAAATAAAAGGTGCGAGAAGAATTCCTGATGACGCGTGCTCACCACCTTGTAGAGATGATAAAGGCCAAAGATGCGACTATGACGATAGGCAAGAACATGACCGGTGCTGCTGCATGGCAATGACTATGGCACTGCTTGACCACCGAGCACACCTAGAGCTTGGTCCTCTTCATCCGGGCGTGCAAGGGAGCGGCTTCATCAGCTGTGACATTAAATTGTCATTTGTCCTCATCAAGCAGAGTCTTAATCATCACACGTACTCGTATAGCAGAGGCTTCATCGTTGATGGTTGTACGTACGTTGGTGCCCGGCAATTCGGTATCACCTTGATGGTAGCGGCAGCATCCAACATGAAACCGAAGTAAGGCAGAGGCAGACGGCTATAGGTGCTTCGATAGGCCAATTCTCTGCCGTACTCTGACTGGGATGTATCAATATTTGGCACGGAACCTTTGTGGTGTTTTTCCCCCAAAAGGTATAATACGGAAAAGATCAGGATGCGGAACCTATACGTATCGAGATGCAGGACAGGCAGAATAACTGTGGACAGACAGACGGAAAAGATCAGGATGCGGAACCTATACGTATCGAGATGCAGGACAGGCAGAATAAGGCTCCGTTCGTTTCCCTCTAGAGGGAATTAGAGGCTAGGGAATCTTCATATTTCGGATACTTTGAGCTACTCTAATGATAAAACTTTTGTGACAGATGGGTGCTACTTTGCGAGACGAATCTAACGAGGGTAATTAAGCGGCGATTAGAAGATGATTACTGTAGCATCACTGTTGTAAAACATAGATTAATTAGGTTCGTTAGATTCGTCTCGCAAATTAGAGGGGGTCGTGACATGGTTTTTTTTTTTTTTTGAACTCGTTTAGTAGGCCTAAATATCAAGATTCCCTTCGATGTGACATTTAGAGGTGAAAATTTAGAGGGAAACGAACGCAGCCTAAATATGGACAGACAGATCGAACTGGCGCCCTCACAGGAAATAATAAGGTGTATATAGTAGATTGTATAATGTACTCTCTCCGTCCTAAAATAAGTGTTGCTATGGTATGCGTGCCAGTCAAAGTTTTTTAACTTTGACCATATTTGTACAAAACATTAGTAACATTTGCATCTTTAAATATATTTATTATGAAGATAGATTCAATAATCTATCTAATGATACCAAATATGTACTTATATATATTATTATTTTTTATAAATATCTAGTCAAAATTAAAAGTTGTTGACTCCTCGAGAAGTGAGAATGACACTTATTTTGGGACAGAGGTAGTAGCGGTTAAAGATTCGTCGTTTGCAGTTGGACACACGCATCTTGCGGACGGCGGACCTAGCCGGTAAATAATCGTGCATGCGTTGGCCACATGCACCATATATTACCAGTTTGTCGGGGATCGAGAACACCTTATGGCACCTCAGAGACGAAGGTAGGACCAAGGAACCAGTTAACAGTGAATAGTTCAATTCGTGACCAGCAACTCAAATAAATTAAGGGCTGTTTTAGGTGCGATATTTTAAGAGCAGATGGAAAGACTCGAGTAAATTACGCATCCATTGATTTGATTTGATTGGAGGCAGGAACCGGAAACTCTCCGAATCTTGGCAAGGCCACGAATTATGATTTGATTTGATTTGATTCAGCTTATAATCTATCCAGATTATGTAATCCAGACCAAATAATCTAGGAGGCAAACAAACAGCCCAGATTATTGGACTGGATTATATAATCTGGGACCAAATAATCCATAATCCAATAAGCACCTCAAGAGGTACTTATTCCAGTTTATTTGTTCAGAAGACCTACAAACCAATAATCTGAGTACCAATAAGCTAGGAAACAAACAACCCCATCCAGATTATATAATCCAACATCTATAATCTAGATTATATAATCTACCATCTATAATACAGATTATATAATCCACTTGAAAAACAAATAGGGCCTAAATTAAGGGCCGTCTTCGGCGCCATATATTAAAGGCTGATGGAAAGATTCGAGTAAAAATTACCCGTCCAGTGATAATTTGATTGGAGGCAGGAATCGTCCAAGATCAAAATTCACAGAATCTTGGCCAGGCCGGAGAGGAGCGTCTCTCCAAGTTCAAGTAGTTTTTGTTGAATTATTGGGCCTTTTATTAAGCCCATAATGGAGCAATAATTCTATTTAGTCTAGGCCCATAATTAGTGCATTAATGGTTTAGTCCCACATGGGATTCCTACCATAGATAGACTCGACTTATTAGGTGGATTTCCGGTTGATCCCCTAGAGAAGTTGAGAGAGGCTAGTGGTGAACCACACGCGCGCGCGCGCCGCCGCCGCCGCCGCCGAGCCGAGGCGAGGCGTGGCGTGGCTGGCTGGCTGGCTGGCGGGCGGTGCGGTGCGGTGCGGGCGTGGCGGGCGGGAGTCACGCCTGTTCGTCCTTACGGAGGCGTCACGTCTGTTCGTTCGAAGGGGTCACGTCTGTTCATTCGAGGGGTCGCGTCTGTTCCATTTCTATATATAGCGCCTTCCCGGGATCGATCGATCACTCTCGATCATACGCTCACTACTCGTTCCATCTTCCGCTCGCTGTTGCTGTCAAAGACATCTCCGTCCCGGACTTCTGCGCGCACAGAATCTGGGAGAGCAGGCCTCCGAAACCCCGTTCCGTAAGCGACATCTGCCGGGTGTGCGGGCGATCAGGTTTTTGGGGAGCGACATCGCGACTGCTCGATCGACTCGTGGGCGTTCTGCACTGCGTACAATGTCCTGCATCAACTTAGATCGAAAAACCTCATATTAGGCAATCCAAAAACCTCATATTAGGCAATTTTCTGTTAGCGGTTGTGCTGCTGCACTGAAACCAAACGCTTTTAATGGACCAAACGCTTTTGATGGGTCTTCCTATAAGAGATGGCGTGCTCAGATGGTCCTGTGGCTTACAGCAATGAACTGTTATCACGCCGCGAACGGTAAGCCAGAACAGTTCACTCCAGAGGAGGAGGAACGGTTCAATATGGCTGATAATCTGTTCAGAGGCGCCGTGATTAGCGCTCTTGCTGATAAGTATAAAGATTCATATATCACGTGCACCTATGCGAAAGAACTATGGGATGCTCTGGACGCTAAGTTTGGTGTTTCTGATGCCGGGAGTGAACTGTATATCATGGAGCAGCTTTTTGACTACAAGATGGTTGAGAACCGTTCTGTAGTTGAACAAGCTCATGAGATTCAGGCTTTGACAAAAGAACTCGAACCGTTTCCATATGTGTTGCCTGACAAGTTTGTGGCTGGCGGTATTATCGCCAAGTTGCCATCTACTTGGAGAGATTTTGCTACCCAACTGAAACACAAGAGGCAAGAGTTTAGCGTGTCTGAACTCATAGGGACTCTTCATGTTGAGGAAAGGGCGAAAGCAAAAGACACACGTGGAAAGAGCGTAGGAGAACCTTCCAGTGCCAATATGGTGCGAAAGGTTACTTCATCAAAGAAGAAGAAGAAGGGGGCTGAGAAGCCTAAGCAATCAACCACTTTTAAGAAGAAAAAGAACAAAGAAAGTGGCTGCTTTGTTTGCGGGAGCACTGAGCATTGGGCAAGTGCGTGCCCAGACCGCAAAGTTAAGCAGGAGAAGAAATCTGCAAACGTGGTCATTAGCGAGACTGGAGGGACTTCTGGGTACGGTAATTCTACACCCATTGTCCTTTCTGTCTGTCAAACACCTGAGTGGTGGATTGACACTGGGGCTAATGTACATATGTGTGCTGATATCTCTTTGTTTTCTTCTTATCAGGCCGGAGTGACAGGAGACTTGTTGATGGGAAATGGGTCACATGCTCGTGTTCTTGGTGTTGGTACGGTCATTCTGAAGTTTACTTCGGGAAAGACGGTGCTATTGAAGCACGTGCAGCATGTCCCCTCAATCAAAAGGAATCTTGTTAGTGGCTCTCAATTGTGTCGAGATGGTTATAAATTAGTTCTTGAGTCTAATAAATGTATACTTTCTAAGTATGGGATATTTGTTGGAAAAGGCTATGATTGCGGAGGCTTGTTCCGCTTTTCTTTACTTGACAATGTTTGTAATAAGGTTGTGAATAATATTCTTACTTCGAATGAGTCGAATGTTTGGCATTCACGACTTTGTCACATTAACTTTGGTTGTATGACGCGGTTAGCAAAACTGAATTTAATCCCGAAATTTGATATGGTCAAAAGTTCTAAGTGCCATGCTTGCGTGCAATCTAAGCAACCTCGCAAGCCTCACAAGGCTGCGGAGGCGAGGAACTTAGAGGCATTAGAACTTGTTCATTCCGATCTATGCGAGATGAATGGCGAATTGACTAGAGGTGATAAAAGATACTTCATGACTCTCATAGATGATTGTACTAGATATTGCTATGTGTATCTGCTGAAATCCAAAGATGAAGCTTTGCATTACTTTAAAATCTATAAAGCTGAAGTAGAAAACCAACTAGAGAGGAAGATTAAACGTTTAAGGTCTGACCGTGGTGGAGAATACTTTTCTAATGATTTTTCTGAATTCTGCGTGGAACATGGTATTATTCATGAGAGGACACCGCCTTACTCACCTCAATCCAATGGGATTGCTGAGAGAAAGAACCGAACTCTAACTGATTTGGTTAACGCCATGTTAGAGACAGCGGGTCTTTCTAAGGAATGGTGGGGTGAGGCGATATTGACTGCATGTCATGTCCTGAATAGAGTTCCCACGAAGGATAAAGAAATCACACCATTTGAGGAATGGCATAAGAAAAGATTAAATCTCTCATATTTGCGTACTTGGGGTTGTTTGGCCATGGTGAATGTGCCAATCAATAAGAAACGCAAACTTGGACCTAAAACTGTTGATTGTATCTTCCTGGGTTATGCTATGAACAGCGTGGATTATAGATTTTTAGTAGTAAAATCTGGAGTACCTGGCATGTTGGTTGGTACAATTCTGGAGTCCAGAGATGCTACATTCTTTGAGAGTGAATTTCCTTTCAGAAATGCACCTAGCACATCTAGTCATGAATTTACATTACCCCATGAGCATTTCATTCCGATAACACAAAATGAGGAACCCCCTGTGCACATTCCTGAGGAGGATAACAATCTAGTCACCTGTAAGGGTAAGAGACAGAGGACTGCAAAGTCTTTTGGAAATGACTTTATTGTATACCTCGTGGATGACACTCCCAGAACCATTGAAGAGGCACTTTCATCTCCCGATGCTGACCTTTGGAAGGAAGCAATAAGGAGTGAAATGGATTCAATCATGTCTAATGGTACTTGGGAGTTGGTCGAGCGTCCTTACGGGTGCAAACCCATAGGATGCAAATGGGTGTTCAAGAAAAAGCTTAGGCCTGATGGTACGATTGAGAGGTACAAGGCAAGGCTTGTGGTGAAGGGATATTCACAAAAAGAGGGTGAAGATTATTTCGACACCTACTCACCTGTTGCTCGTTTGACCACGATTCGAGTATTACTTTCCCTGGCAGCCTCACATGGTCTTCTCGTTCATCAGATGGACGTTAAGACATCTTTCCTTTATGGAGAGTTAGGCGAGGAGATCTATATGGATCAGCCGGATGGGTTCGTAATAGATGGTCAAAAGAGTTTGGTGTGTAAGTTACTGAAATCCCTGTATGGCCTCAAACAAGCTCCTAGGCAATGGCACGAGAAGTTCGAAAGGACTTTGACATCGGCTGGCTTTGTTGTGAACGAAGCCGACAAATGTGTATATTATCGGTATGGTGGGGGTGAAGGAGTCATCCTGTGTCTATATGTTGATGACATACTGATCTTTGGGACCAACCTTAATGTGATTAAGGAGGTCAAGGACTTTCTGTCCAACAACTTTGAGATGAAAGATTTGGGAGTAGCAGATGTTATTCTTAACATCAAGCTACAAAGAGAAGGCATTGGTGGGATTACTCTTTTACAATCTCACTACGTAGAGAAGATCTTGAGTCGCTTTGGGTATAGCGATTGTCAATCTGCTCCCACGCCTTATGATCCTAGCGTGCTATTACGGAAGAACCAAAGAATAGCAAAGGATCAATTGAGATATTCCCAAATCATTGGTTCGCTTATGTACCTGGCTAGTGCTACGAGGCCTGATATCTCGTTTGCTGTGAGCAAGCTGAGTCGGTTTGTGTCAAAACCGGGAGATGATCACTGGCGAGCTCTTGAGAGAGTAATGCGCTATCTGAAGGGTACTATGAGCTATGGTATTAACTATTCTGGGTACCCGAGAGTACTTGAGGGATATTGTGATGCAAACTGGATATCCGACGCTGATGAGATGTATGCCACAAGTGGATATGTGTTTCTACTTGGAGGTGGCGCTGTTTCCTGGAAGTCTTGCAAGCAGACCATCTTAACGAGGTCAACTATGGAAGCAGAACTTACAGCTTTGGATACCGTCGGCATTGAGGCTGAATGGCTTCGTGATTTCCTTATGGATTTACCGGTGGTTGAAAAACCAATACCGTCTATTTCCATGAACTGTGACAATCAGACAGTGATAGTCAAAGTGAACAGTTCAAAGGATAACATGAAGTCCACAAGGCATGTGAAAAGGCGACTGAAATCTGTCAGAAAATTGAGAAACTCCGGAGTTATGTCATTGGACTACGTCCATGCGTCTAAAAATCTGGCAGATCAATTTACCAAGGGACTATCACGTAATGTGATAAACAGTGCATCGAGTGAGATGGGCTTGAGACCCACTTGATAGGCTGTCATAGCGGTAACCTGTTCTATGTGATCGGAGATCCCGTGAAGTAAAATGGTGAAACAAGCTAGTGACAGTTTGAGAGGAAAGACCCTTGACTGGTCTATCTCAGATGTACTTCTTTCCTAGAGAACTGTAAGGCAGGCTGGTTCATTAACCTTAATGTGTTCATAGTGGCTTATGAGAAGCAAAGATATCGTCCTACAGGATATCTTTAAAGAACACACCTATATGAGTTCGACTGCTAGTCACAGTCTATGAGATGGTGGGGATCTCTAGATACTCATGAATGGGCCAGAAGTATGACTTATATGCTTCAAACAGAGGGGATGCTTTTGGCAACCTAGTATCGGTAAAGGACTTGGGCAAAGCTCTTTCGCACAAAACTGACAATTCAAGGCATAGTCCATTGTTCAGTTGTGAATAAGGTGTAACCTTTGTTCTAGATGGAAGTTCAACTTAACAGTCTCCATCGAAACACCGGTATATTAAACGAGAGGAAGATAAATTTGAATGCATTCCTTATGAGCTCTAGACTTGGTGGGGATTGTTGAATTATTGGGCCTTTTATTAAGCCCATAATGGAGCAATAATTCTATTTAGTCTAGGCCCATAATTAGTGCATTAATGGTTTAGTCCCACATGGGATTCCTACCATAGATAGACTCGACTTATTAGGTGGATTTCCGGTTGATCCCTTAGAGAAGTTGAGAGAGGCTAGTGGTGAACCACACGCGCGCGCGCGCCGCCGCCGCCGCCGAGCCGAGGCGAGGCGTGGCTGGCTGGCTGGCGGGCGGTGCGGTGCGGTGCGGTGCGGTGCGGGCGGGCGGGCGGTCGCGTCCGTCCGTCATGGAAGTTTTGATATATTGAAACGGTGCGTCCCATATGAATCGACGCCTTTTCGCTACGAAGGAGTCACGCCTGTTCGTCCTTACGGAGGCGTCACGTCTGTTCGTTCGAAGGGGTCACGTCTGTTCATTCGAGGGGTCGCGTCTGTTCCATTTCTATATATAGCGCCTTCCCGGGATCGATCGATCACTCTCGATCATACGCTCACTACTCATTCCATCTTCCGCTCGCTGTTGCTGTCAAAGACATCTCCGTCCCGGACTTCCGCGCGCACAGAATCTGGGAGAGCAGGCCTCCGAAACCCCGTTCCGTAAGCGACATCTGCCGGGTGTGCGGGCGATCAGGTTTTTGGGGAGCGACATCGCGACTGCTCGATCGACTCGTGGGCGTTCTGCACTGCGTACAACGTCCTGCATCAACTTAGATCGACTACATCGAACAACTCAAGAACAATGGTTCTTGGGAATGGATCTTCCAGCGCCTCAGGCGCAGGATCTTCCGCTGGGTACGTTCTTGTCTTTCTGATCAATTTGTTCATCGTTTTTATCACCTTATTGAGGAATTTATGGATTAAATTAAGTAGAAAAATGCCTAATTTCTTAACAGTTTTATAGCCACTTCGTTCCACTTGCTTGTTTTATTTAAGTTATTGTATAATGTACTAGTTAAAGATTCGTTGGTTGCAGTTGGACACACGCATCTTGCCGACCTAGCCGGTAAATAATATTGCATGTGTTGGCCACATGCAGCATATATTACCAGTTTCTCGGGGATCGAGAACAGCTCATGGCACCTCAGAGATGAAGGTAGGACAGAACAAGTTACCAGTGAATACTTCAATTCGTGACCTGCAACTCAAATAAATTAAGGGCTGTTTTAGGTGCCATATTTTAAGGGCTGATGGAAATTAAGACAAGAGTAAATTACTCATCCATTGATTTGATTTGATTAGAGGCAGGAACCGGAAACTCTCCGAATCTTGGCAAGGCCAGAGAAGAGCGTCTCTTTAAGTTGAGAAGTAGCTTTCTAGTTACAATATAGTATTGTCTATGCCAACACAGCAACTAGCAGAAAACATTTGGTATTCCAATGGGATAGTTGTTATAGAGTTACAAGGACAAATTATGAGCTGGAGGACAAGACTATCAAAATGCCTTACCGAACCCGAGGGAATAGATGCTTATGTGAGTTCAAGTGTCATACAATAGTACTAGTTACAATGCATTTGCGTCGAACACTCGTGAATACTTCCTAATACGATATTATACTAAGAGAAACGGCTTCAATAGGGGTCAGTGTGTATCAATATTGTGGTAAGAGAAATAACTTCAATAATCCTTTGTTCCTTTTATTCGTTTGGTTAGGACAACCAAGTTAGTGCAAATTTGCACTAACATGTCTGTCCAAACGACAACAAAAAGGGAATGGAGGAGTACTTCCCACCATCAACAGGGAATTGCTTGTTGTTGCTGCGGGAGCACTAAAGAGGATAAAATTGTGCTCACATGGGTTATCTATATGGTAGTTGTTGTTGACGGTGCTTAACTACCTATTTTCACCCGTCAACTTCCTGCATTTTCCAATCACCAACCATAGGACTAGGTGTTTAAACTAACGAATTCCACGAGTCTTGGTGAATTTGAGTGCAGGTAATTTTCCAGGATTTGGAGGACTGAAATGCACAAAAAGATTAACCTACAAAATTCCAGAAAAGTCCCTTCAACAAATACCCAAGAAAATACCAAAACTCCTGGAAACGGGGTCCAAGAATTTTCGAGCATATTTTATTGGAAAAGTGGACCACCAGAGGAAGGCCCACGAGAAGGCCCAAGCCGAGGGGGCCCACTCAGGGACCCAGGAGTGGCCCACCCTCGGCCCCAAATTTGGCGGGAAGGATCCCACCGACCTCCTCAGTCGGTTCCACTGGCGCCCATGTGCATTGAATGCTCCTAAACCGCCTCAAGACCTTCCTAAAGAGGAGCCTCTCACCCACTATAAAAGGAGGGGTACCCCCCCCCCCCCCCCCCCCCCCCCCCCATTCATCATCAAGCCAAGCAAGAGAGCTCCTCTAGGGTAGAATTCCACTCTCATATTGTATAGTAGGGAAGAGAGCGAGGGAAGTGGACGGGAAAGTGTCGGCGTGTCGACCTTCTCTCGTTCTCGTTTTCGCCTCGACGGGTACTTGTATCGTTTTTATGATATAAAGTTTTCGTTTATCGTTTTCAGCTTAGTCGCGCCCTTTACTTGCCGGCTCGTTCATTACTCTTTAATTAGGGTGCTCTAGTCTTGGTGACGTCGAGATTAGAGTAGCATTTCTCAGACTTAGGCGTGGTGCTTAGGTCTAGGGTGCCGGTGTCTGTTATCTACTCCACGGAGAGGGTAGCCGACGGGTAGTGACAGCCCCGTCGTGCCGACATTACGCCTTGTGCACTCCCTCACGTCCGGGTATTTTCAACAGCCTCTTGGCCGGTATCGCCTGTGTATACAGGGGCAAGCTGGCGGCCAACGCTGTCAAGTAATTGGGTGTCGTTTTGCTGTTATGATAAGTCGTTAGCGGAAACGGATCTCCCCAGACCCGAGCTTCTCTCTTGGGGATCCTTGGGTACAGACTAGTGTAAACGGGTAACTCCACTCCGTTCCCTTAGGCCAAATATAAATACGATACCTTGGAATACTCCCGGGTGAAGTGCTGCAACGGATTCGTCCATGCGCTTGCGGATCGTGTAATCCTTTATTATTAAGGTGCACTTGTTAAGCATTTCTGGCACCCGTTGTCAGTCATGTTTACCTCATGTGACTTAGCAAGTGTCGACAAGCATTTCTGGCGCCGTTGCCGGGGAACGGTTTTGTTAGTTAGTCGTTGGACCTAGTCGATCCTCGTATTGTATCCTTACTTTTCTTGTACCGTTTTTCATTTATCATTTTCGTTTCTCGTTTTCATTTTCTTTAAACAAAATGGAAAATTTGTCCCTTCGCCGTCTTTCTGGACCACGGGCCGAGTTCTACGAGCCACCACAATGTGCCGACCCCGTAAGGACAATTGGCTATGAACTCCATCCCAGCCCTTTGGCTTTGGTCCAAGGTGTTTCTTTCTCGGGACGTGATTTTGAAAACCCGTATCACCATTTGCGGGAATTTGAGCTCTTCTGTTCATGCCGACACATCGAGGGCATGACCGAAGACACGATTCGTTGGAAACTGTTTACCTTCTCCCTAACAGGAGCAGCCAAAACGTGGTACATCCTGACCGTGGAAACAGTAAACGGAAGTTGGACGGAGTTGCGAGACAGATTCTGTCTTGCATTCTTCCCAACTTCCCGTGTCTTCGCCTTGCGGAAGGAGGTGCTCAACTTCGAGCAAACGGAGGAAGAATCACTTGGAGTAGCATGGGCGCGGCTACAACTTCTACATCGGTCCGGCCCAGACTTGTCCATACCCGACCACGTGCTCCTACAACACTTCTACTTTGGGTTGAACAAGGAGTCTGCTCACACTCTGGACATCTCGGCTGGAGGCTCCTTCATCCACTGCACGCCAATGGAAGGTATGACCTTATTACAATGTATTTTGGATAATACCTCTTTCGTTGCGCCTACTCTTAACGATAGTGTGGGGGAAGCTGAAAACGGTAACCAGGAGTTAGCTGTAGTTGAAACCGAGCCTGTCGTTTTGCCACCAGCTGTTTCAACTAGCCAACCATTGCTTGAGTCATGTGAGGAAAACCAACTCGTACCCTTAGATTTTCCCTTTGACTTCGAGGACGAGATTTTCAGGGATTTTGGAAATACCTTGTTGTACCACTGCCAGCCAAGACCACCCGTTCCTAAGTCACTCCCATTTTTTGTAAAGAAGAAGGTTTTAATAGAAACAGTACGGGAGTTGACAGCAGTGATGAGTAGTGAATGGTTAGAGGAGGTGGAGAGCTCGCCAGACGTCCTGCACCTACACTTTCCATCCACACCTATCCGCTGCGACCTTAAGGGAAATTGGGTAGATGTCCTGTACAACCCTCTATTTGGTGCCAACATCATTTCTGTTTCACTTGCACTCGATCTTTTGGGTAATGAGCCCCTGACACCAACAAATAAATCCCTAAAACTACCGTCTGGGTTTATCCTGGAAGCGATAGGGGTTTTTCGAAACCTGACCATCAAACATAGGGATGTAGAGGCCATCCTGGACATACACGTTTTTGAGGTCACAGACTTTTATCTCCTGATTGGGCACGCTGTTGAACAGTTCCTTTCGGAACAGCCTCAGGAGACCTTGCCATTTCCCTCGGAGGAAAGTCATTTTCCATCCTGTTTTTGCGGTCCTCGCTCACACCTACGGAAACGACTGAGGGAAACGAACCTGTTGAAGAGGTGACGGCCACACTCCCGTTAACCCATCCTGAGCACGAACTAGAAAACCTAGCCCCCGAGTTTGGAGGAGAAGAGGATGAGGAAGAAATGATGGAGCCGATAGACTTGCCAACCTTTGAGCCATCATCTCCGCCACCCATAGAGCTGAAACCTCTACCAGCTGGCCTACACTATGCCTACCTAAACGGTGACAAGCAAGCCCCCGTCATTATTAGCGACAAGTTGACGGAAGAAGAGAGTGCCAAGCTTATAGCCGTTTTGGAAAAGCATAGAACCGTTTTTGGCTACTCGCTCCAAGACCTTAAGGGAATCAGCCCTACACTTTGCATCCATCGCATCCCTACCAACCCAGAAGTCGCGCCTTCTAGGGAACCTCAGCGTAGGTTGAAAAATACGATGCGGGAAGTAGTGAAAAAGGAGGTCTTGAAACTGTTGCACTCCGGGATCATTTACCCCGTCCCGCACAGCGAGTGGGTGAGCCCGGTGCAGGTAGTGCCAAAGAAGGGTGGCATGACGGTCGCTCAGAATGAGCATAACGAACTTATCCCTCAGAGAACGACTGCGGGATGGAGGATGTGCATTGATTACCGAAAGCTCAACAAAGCCACTAAGAAAGATCACTTCCCGCTCCCCTTCATTGATGAAATGTTGGAGCGGTTAGCGAACCACTCTTTCTTTTGCTTTCTTGATGGCTATTCGGGCTACCACCAAATCCCCATCCATCCCGATGACCAAAGCAAAACCACCTTCACATGCCCTTATGGAAAATACGCCTATCATAGAATGTTATTCGAGTTGTGTAATGCACCAGCTTCATTCCAAGGATGTATGATGTCTATCTTTTCCGACATGATCGAAGAAATCGTGGAAGTTTTCATGGATGACTTTTCGGTCTACGGAAAAACTTTTGATCATTGTCTAGAAAATTTAGACAAGGTTTTGCAGCGATGCCAGGAAACGGACCTTGTCCTCAACTGGGAAAAGTGCCATTTTATGGTACGAGAAGGCGTCGTTTTGGGTCACCTCGTTTCCGAACAAGGCATAGAGGTAGATAGAGCAAAAATTGAAGTAATTGAAAAGCTCCCACCTCCTGTTAGAGCAGTTCGTAGCTTCCTAGGCCACGCGGGTTTTTATCGTCGTTTCATACGAGATTTTTCTCATACCGCAAGGCCGCTGACGAACTTGCGTGCCAAAGATGCCCCTTTCATCTTTGATGATGAGTGCCTTCAAGCTTTTGAAATCCTTAAGAAGGCACTCATATCCGTGCCAATCATCCAACCGCCGGATTGGACGCTTCCGTTTGAGATCATGTGTGATGCTAGCGACTACGCAGTGGGGGCCGTGTTAGGACAAACCAAGGACAAAAAGCATCACGCGATCGCTTACGCAAGCAAGACGATGACAAGAGCTCAACTCAACTACGCTACCACAGAAAAAGAGCTCTTGGCCGGGTTTTTTGCTATGGAGAAATTTCGTTCTTACTTAGTTGGAGCAAAAGTTATCGTTTAAACTGATCATGCTGCTTTAAAATATTTGCTCACTAAGAAAGATGCAAAACCACGCCTGCTACGCAATTTGACCTTGAAATAAAAGGTAAGAAAGGAGTAGAGAATCCCGTGGCAGATCATTTGTCTCGTATGCATTTCGCTAACCCGCAGAAGCTACCCATAAACGATTTTATGCGGGACGACATGCTTCTGAAGGTAACAGACCGGGACACCTGGTATGCGAACATTGTCAACTTCATGGTTGCAGGATATGTACCACCAGGAGAGAACAAGAGGAAGCTCATCCACGACAGCAGGCAGTACATTTGGGATGACCCCTTCTTGTACCGCGTCTGCGCCGACGGTCTGTTACGGAGGTGTGTCCCCCATGAGGAAGGCCTCAAGATCATGGAGAAGTGCCACTACGGCGGCTTCTGCACGCAAGCAAAAGCATGGCAGTGTGGCTTCTACTGGCCCACCATGCATGAAGATGCAAAGGACTTCGTGCGGAGATGTAAATGATGCCAGCTGCATGGGGGAATAACGGCCCGTGATGCAATGCCCCTCATCGGCAATCTACAAGTCAAACTATTCGATGTGTGGGGCATTGACTTCATGGGACCGTTCCCCAGGTCATACGACTGCGAGTACATCTTGGTGGCAGTAGACTACGTCTCCAAATGGGTGGAAGCTATACCATGCAAAGCTGCCACCGCCAAGTATGCTCGTAAAATGTTCGATGAAGTGATCTTCCCCAGATTTGGAATAGCACAAGTAGTGATAAGTGATGGGGGATCACACTTCATTGATAGATCTTTTGGAAGATTTCTGAAAGAACTGGGGGGTGATGTCGAATCCTAATCTCGACAGTACGAATAAGTATGCTTATGATCCACAGAACAAGATGGTGACACAAGACACAAGGTTTATACAGGTTCGGGCCTCCCGAAGGATAATAACCTTACATCCTGTGTGCGGTGGGTTATATTGATTGATGAGCGGCGCACAAGAGAAAACCCTAGTTGTTCTCCGTGAGCCTCTACCTCCTAGCCGACCCCTAGTTCTCCTTATATATCCGGAGGAACTAGGGTTACAAGAAGAATTCCCGACTAACTACGTCTCCGACTAAGATAGCTACCCCTATCGACATTTACATACCCGGTTTCCTCGTCTACTACTACTACTCGGTATTCTGTAACCCCTACCGAGTCACAATATACAACATCTAGTCGTACACCTATGTAGTTGTACTCGACATCAGTCCCCGAGAACTTTTCAATATTCTCATCTGTAGCTCTTAATCGGGAAATCCTTCCTTTGCTTGTTCACTTGGTTCCAGTCAAATTGAAAAGCTCTTCTCTTAAGAAAAACAAAATAAATAGATTTAACCAACAAATGCAAATTATTAATACAGGTACTACATGTATGTGCAGCCCCCCGAATCATTTATTGTTTGATCAAAAAATAAATGATTCTATTAAGATATGAAACTTCCTTATTTTCAATTTAGGTATAGCCCCCCCGAGTCATTTATTATTTGAAATCCTTCAAAGAATAAATAAATATATGAAGCTTAAAACTGATTAATTTTTCAATTTGGGTATAGCCCCCGAGTCATTTATTATTTGAAATCCTTCAAAGAATAAATGAATCTATTAAGCTTAAAACTGCTTAAATTTTCAATTTGGGTATAGCCCCCGAGTCATTTATTATTTGAAATCCTTCAAAGAATAAATGAATCTATTAAGCTTAAAACTGCTTAAATTTTCAATTTGGGTATAGCCCCGAGTCATTTATTATTTGAAATCTTTCAAAGAATAAATGAATCTATTAAGCTTAAAACTGCTTAAATTTTCAATTTGGGTATAGCCCCCGAGTCATTTATTATTTGAAATCCTTCAAAGAATAAACGAATCTATAAAGCTTAAAACTGCTTAAATTTTCAATTTGGGTTAATTGGGCCGAACCATCCAAACGGCCCAACACCAGTGCTTAAAGAAAGACAAAAGCGCTGAACCGAAACGCCACAGTCCAGTGTCGTCTTCACACCGCCGCTACACTTGACCTAGGTCAAAATCCACCATTTCACAGGGTACCGCCACACGCCGAGAGCAAATTAGAGCGAAATCGCAAAGCTTGCGCCCACAGAGCAACCTCAATTCGTGCCGCACCCCCAAACCTCACACAGCTGCACCACCATGCCTCCGAGATGTTAGAAGAAAGGGGATGCCGTTCCCATCGAAGATCTACCGGCGGAACTGCAAGAATTCAGCCCGTCGACCTTAACAACAGCGGATCTACACCTGATGGTGTGCGAGGGACTGCTGCAAGGTCAACAGACGCATCAATGGGAGAGCGCAGCAGGTCAGTCATACCCCCCCCCCCCCCCCCCCCCTGGATAGGGTTGTTGTCTTCAAAGCATTCTTCCAACGCGGAATCTCACTTCCTGCTCATGAGTTTCTGAGAGGTCTGCTCCAGTATTGGAATATTGAACTAATCAACTTGAACCCCAATTCCATTCTGCACATCTCTATCTTCATCCACTTTTGCGAAGCCTATCTTGGCATTGAGCCACATTTTGATCTGTTTCGTGAATTATTCATTCTGAAACCACATCAAGACAAGGGGACAGTGGCAACATCAAAGTTATAGGCGGTGCTGGACTGCAACTTCGTTCAAAAACCCAATACATAGAAGTTCCCTTGTCCACCTCCAACAAGGGCTGGCCCCCTGAATGGTTCTATTGTGGAACCATGAACCTAGTCTGCCAGAATTCACTGCACATGCCCCTGTCCCCAATAGTAACTGGTCAGGACGTCCGAATGGAGAGAATTTGAAAACAGTCGAACAACTGTTAAAGCTGATTGCATATCTGAAGAAAAATATGACTGGTGTGACTATAGCGAGTAGCTTTATCTACCGCCGAGTGCAGCCCTCAAAGCACCGAGTCCATGCTGCTTGGGACTATATTTTGGTTGGAAGAAAAGATCCCACTCGGGAGGCATTAGATCCAATAGGAGATGCTACCCTGGAAGCTCGTCTGAAGTCATTCTTCTCGAGCCTACTGAACTGGAAGTACACAGATAAGTATTCCGGATACCATTCAACAAATCCACGACCAAAGGTATTTGGAACTTCTATCATGAAACTATTTTATTGTACAACATCCACTGACTGATAAATGTAACTATGAACAGGACCGAGAGCGAGTCATATCAAAACCCCCAGGGGTAGTTCCCCCTATTGAACTGAAGAGACGACAAGCCATCATCCCGTGTGACTCGGACGATGATGATGATGTGCCATTAAATCAAAGGAAATGCACAGCAGCTACAATGAGCCAAGGAGGTGAAACCAGCAAATCAACTGGTGCAGAGGCAACCGCGCCGCCCCCGAAGAGGCCAGCACCGAATCCTTCAGGTGCTGCAGAACAAGTTGAAAAAAGGCCGACACAAGCTGTGCCAGAATCGAGGAAAGATGATCCAAAGTCATCAACACCACCGAGCGAGAAAAACACTGGGAGTACTCGGATTCCCATTAAATTGAAAAGAGCTGCCAGGTATACATCTAACTCCTGTTGTGACATCCATTTTGTGATCATATGACAATCGCTAATATGCTGCATAATTAGGTCGGCAACTGAGAATGTAGAGGAGAGAGGTCACTCGGAAGCCGTGCCTAGAGACCCACAACCAAAACCTCCACCAACAGCTAAGCAACAAGAATCTGTACCAACTCCTGTGTCCAAAGAAACTCCAAAAGAACAGACCACAAAACCTGTAGAAATTGAGCAAACGACATTGTTGACACTTGCTAAGTCACACGAGGTAAACACGACTGACAACGGGTGCCAGAAATGCTTAACAAGTGCACCTTTAATAACAAAGGTTTAAACCATCCGCAAGCGCACGGACGAATCCGTTGCAGCACTTCACCCGAGAGTATTCCGAGGTATCGTATTTATATTTAGCCCAAGGGAACGGAGTGGAGTTAGCTCGCTTACACCAGTCTGTACCCAAGGATCCCCAAGAGTGAAGCTCGGGTCTGGGACAGAGAGATCCGTTTATGCTAACGACTTATCGTAACAGCAAAAACGACACCCAATTACTTGACAGCGTTGGCCGCCGGCTTGCCCCTGTATACACAGGCGATACCGGCCAAGAGGCTGTTGAAAATACCCGGACGGGAGGGAGTGCACAAGACTTAACGTCGGCACGACGGGGCTGTCACCCACCCGTCGGCTACCCTCTCCGTGGAGTAGATAACAGACACTGGCACCCTAGACCTAAGCACCACGCCTAAGCCTAAAAGTACTACTCTAGTCTCACACGCGAGGAAACTAGAGCACCCTACAAGTAGAGCAATGAACGAGCCGGCAAGTAAACGGGGCGTCTAAGCTGAAAACGATAAACGATAAACGATAAACGGGAAACGAATACTTAATATCATAAAAACGATACAAGTACCCGTCGAGGCGAAAACGGGAACGAGAGAAGGTCGACACGCCGACACTTTCCCGTCCGCTTCCCTCGCTCTCTTCCCTACTATACAAGTATGAGTGGAATTCTATCCTAAGAGCTCTCTTCCTTGGCTTGGATGATTGAAATGGGGGGGGGGGGGGGGGTACCCCTCCTTTTATTGTGAGTGTAGAGCTCCTCCTTTGGAAGGTTCTTAAGGCGGTTTCCGAGCATTAAATGCAGGTGAGCGCGAAGTGAACCGCCTTAGTGAGTCGGTGGGAGTCTTGGCGCCAAAATTGGGGCCGTTTGGGCCGACTTGGAGGTCGGCCGACCCCTGGGTGGGCCCACTCGACCCGGCCTTCCTCGTGGTGCTTCTCCTGGTGGCCCACTTGACTAATAAAATGTGCTGGAAAATTATGGGGCCCACTTTCCAGGGTTTTTGATGTTTTCTTGGTATTTGTTGGAGGGACCTTTCTGGAAGTTTGCAAAATAATCTTTTTGTATGTTTTGGTCCTCCAATTCCTGGAAAGTTACCTGCACTTCACAAATTCACCAAGACTCGTGGAATTTGTTAGTTTAAACCCCTAGTCCTATGGTTGGTGATTGGAAAGTGCAAGAAGTTGACGGGTGAAAATAGGTAGTTAAGCACCGTCAACAACTCCCCCACACTTGCCCCTTTGCTCGTCCTCGAGCAAAGCACTGAGGAGTAAGGTGGAGAAAGCTTTCTTGGGACTACACAGGCATGCAGAGTATTCCTTGAAGTACCTGCCCAGATGGACTCTGTGTAGCGGCTATCACATCATCTTGGATGATTGAGAGATGGAACGGTCTTTACTCCATGTATCTTAGCTTTCCCTGCATGTGACAACTTGGGGTTTTTGTATTTTCGAAATATTTCCAGTTATGCTCCTCAACTGATTCTCTCGAGTCACTCAGGTGGGTGTTTCCTTACCATGGCTCTTTTTGCTGCGAACCCCTTTGTGGTTCATTCCCTACTCCTAAATTGGCCGTGATGTGGAGCTTGGTTGGGAATTGAGGCTGCATACAAGTACCTTATATGTTGCCGAGTCAAAAGACCGGACCCACAGAGACATCAAGTCATAATCCTAGATCAAGATTGTGCAAGTGTGTGGGTTTTATAATGGATGAACGAAACATGTGGCTCTCCTTTATTTTTGTTGGTTCCTCCCTTTATTTATCTTGGGGTCATGGCTGTATTTTTTTTCTTTTTCTTTCATATGCTCATTCTTGTGAGCATTTATATACTTTTTCTTTTTCTTTCTTTTCCTTCTTCTCTCTCTCTCTCTCTCTTTTTTTTTTGAATACAGCCAAGACTTTTGCATAGGGAACAGAGGGAGGAATCAAAGTTTTCCTGGAGAGTTTATTTAAGTGGATGGATGTCGATGGTGGAATTTTCTCATGCGCACCCTCAGTGTAAGGGTGTCGCATGTTTTTGTGGAAGGTGGTGTGTGTACGTGAATCTTGATCAGAGACTATGACAAGTATCTACAAAGGGTCACAACAATTTTGACAAGGCTCAATAAGTAATACTTGCAGCAATAAAAGTAATTGCAGGGGTTTATTTGATAATTCCTCTATTTGGGCCAGTGGTAGGTATTTATGATCAGATGAGGAGCAAACTGAATTTTAAAGATATTTTTGTCAAAATTGAAATTTCCCAAGTGCACACACAGGTAGGCATGAGAGGACAAGAGTCTACCATATCACATCCGTCAACAATCTAGATGACATGCTCATATCCTAAATGCTTTTGTCCATAAGGTTAAGGTAAATTCAGAAATACTAAGCATGCAAGGTAGCTCAATTAAGCATGTCATGGGGGGTCATCAAAGATTCCTCAAATTATTTTTAATTTTCCATTTTAAGGAATTTTGATGAGTTTTAATTCAAATCCATGCCAAATAATATGATAGAATTTTTGGGCATGTCGAAAAGAGGTTCAGGAGGGGCAGGTGAGTGGACCTGCAGAAGATGGGCCAGAGGGGGCCCAGTCAGGGGTCGGCCGACCCAGGGGTGGCTCCCCTGGCCTCCCTCTTTTTCCTGGTGCTTCTCCTCCTGTGGGTGCTCTGCGCTGAGACATGCACGAATTTTTGTTCTGCGCGGATTGCCGAGCACCCCCACACTTGTCTTTTTGAATTTTCTGAAATTTGAGAAAGACAAACAAAATCCATACAAATACTCGCCCTACCGGTGGAAGACCGGGGAGCGCTAAAATTTATTTATTGTATTCCGAATGCATTACACATATGAGAGTGAAATAAAAGCGATGTAAATGCATTCGACAGGGTAGGAGTTTTCTAATTAGCCAGAAACTCATCTTCGTACCCCGTAAGCGTGTAGAGGCGTTTGAGCTTTGAGTAAAGCCCTTTGCGCAGCACCTCTACTTTCTCCCGCGCCTCGTCCCGTTCAAGGCGCAACTCCGCTATCATGTTCTGAGCATCGCTCAGTTCGGAGCGGATGTCGGCGACCGTCAAGGCGAGCTGCTTAACAGTGGGTGCCCGCGGGGTTTTCTCACCGCTTGTGCTACGGAGGCGCACCCGTTTCCTTAGCGGGACCGAACCAGAAGATCCCCTCGCCTTTTCGCTAGTGGTAAGGGGGGTCCGAAGAACCTTCCCTCGCCCCACCAGATTCAGTACAAGAAATATAGCCTTCAGTGACGATTCATTTTTGTCATAAAAACTGCAAATTACGTCACAGTTTGCAAACTATGACGCTCTGGTGACGAAAATAGAATCGTCACTGAATGTGCATAATAAAACACATTTTGTGACGAATGTTCACAAAATTAACTTATTATTTATAACATTTTTAATGACTTTCGGGGTGTTTTCCGAAGGTAATTCCAAATCAAAGTATGGCTACTTTGAATAATATTTAATATATTTAATAAAAATAATATTTAGGATCATATGTTCCATTATAGCTCATGTCTCAAAAATAGATTAAGAGTTCAACTGTTTGCTATGAACAATTCAACTTTGTCCCAAAATAATAACCATATAATAATAGTATAAAATTGATGTTCTGTCCCAAAATTCGACAAACTTGTGTATCAACAAATTTGAGGTCCATAAGCATTTTTATATTTTTTGAAAAGTATTTTAATGGTATCTGATTGTACATTGTTTACAATCTGACACACTTCACATATAGTTTCATACAACTCTAAGTTAATGAATGATGTTTGCATACCTCACAACAGATATGATCTCATATGTATCTATAAATTGGCTACAACCTCAGTTTTACTATAATACTAGGAAATATGAAGTTACATTAACAATTAGTGCGACAAATATATATATATTTGATTCCTACTTGAGTGGAGAAAAATAAGCCATATGAAATCAATCCAACAAATAAAAAATAACATAGAAAAAACATCATCAAATTAAAGAGAATGATTTTAGAAAAATTGCAAAAAAAAGAATCATCACATTTGGAGTTCTTATATGGGAGAAATACGTGTTACAAATTCTAGTACCAGATTAAAAAGAAAAACAGGGGCTATTCATGTGTTCTCGTCTGAATCCTAGAAAGGCCGAAATAAAGAAAAAGATGAGTGTCAAGTTTAACAAACAATGGTGTATACCAGCGGTTTTGCGTTATTTTCTGCTCATAGAGGTCGTGAGTTCGATACTTGATGGCTGCAGTTTTTCCTAAAATTAACATACTGTGTTTGTACAAATAAGTGTAGAAGCCCAATCCCCTCAAGAATTACTCGTTGACTCAGTGGCAAGGAGGGTTTGACTCAGTGGCAAGGAGGGTGCAGCATAATCTAGAGTTTCCGAGTTCGATTCCCTGTGTTCTCTAATTTTGTTTCGCTCCACGGTGTGGATGCAATTTTTTTTTTCAAACACACTGTGTGGATGCAGTTGGTGGGCCGGCTTGCGACTTCATTACAGGTTATCTGTTGGGCTAGCCGACCAGCTTTTTTGTTTTGCACAAAGGCCGACCGAGTAGCTGGGTTTAGCATGGGTTCTCTGCTCAGCGCTCAGGTTTTCATCTTTAAAAACTTATATTACTATTTATTATTATTATTATTATCTGTTTTCTCTTTAAAAACTTATATTACTATTATCTGTATTCTCTTTAAAAACTTATATATATATATATTACTATTTGTTTTCAGCATTATAGCGATCACTCATCAATATATTGTAGAATAGGTATAAAAATTGTCAGCAAAGTCATTCCCTTTTAGCTAGCACTTCATGGGTACAATATTAACTGGTTGGTAAATGGTGCTACCGATATTTAGTGACGAAAATCCAAATTTATGATGTTTTACTATTGTCACAAAATTGTGACGATCCTACTTGTCTTCATATGACGCTAATAGATCGTCACAATATGTAAATGGAGTAGTTCGTGACGATTTTTAGCTGGTTTTTATGACGCCTATTTCATTTTCGTCACGAACCTGAATCAATCGTCATAAACGAAGTAACGTAGTGACGTTTTGATAAATCGTCACTCCCAAATCGTCACAGAAGGCCATATTTATGATCAGATGAGGAGCAAACTGAATTTTAAAGATACTTTTGTCAAAATTGAAATTTCCCAAGTGCACACACAGGTAGGCATGAGAGTACAAGAGTCTACCATATCACATCCGTCAATAATCTAGATGACATGCTCATACCCTAAATGCTTTTGTCCATAAGGTCAAGGTAAATTCAGAAATACTAAGCATGCAAGGTAGCTCGATTAAGCATGTCATGGGGGGTCATCAAAGATTCCTCAAATTATTTTTAATTTTCAATTTTAAGGAATTTTGATGAGTTTTAATTCAAATCCATGCCAAATAATATGATAGAATTTTTGGGCATGTCGAAAAGAGGTTCAGGAGGGGCAGGTGAGTGGACCTGCAGAAGATGGGCCAGAGGGGGCCAGTCAGGGGTCGGCCGACCCTTGGGTCGGCCGACCCAGGGGTGGCTCCCCTGGCCTCCCTCTTTCTCCTGGCACTTCTCCTCTTGTGGGTGCTCTGCGCTGAGACGTGCACGAATTTTTGTTCTGCGCGGATTGCCGAGCACCCCCACACTTGTCTTTTTGAATTTTCTGAAATTTGAGAAAGACAAACAAAATCCATACAAATACTCGCCCTACCGGTGGAAGACCGGGGAGCGCTAAAATTTATTTATTTTATTCCGAATGCATTACACATATGAGAGTGAAATAAAAGCGATGTAAATGCATTCGACGGGGTACGAGTTTTCTAATTAGCCAGAAACTCATCATCGTACCCCGTAAGCTTGTAGAGGCGTTTGAGCTTTGAGTAAAGCCCTTTGCGCAGCACCTCTACTTTCTCCCGCGCCTCGTCCCGTTCAAGGCGCAACTCCGCTATCATGTTCTGAGCATCGCTCAGTTCGGAGCGGATGTCGGCGACCGTCAAGGCGAGCTGCTTAACGGTGGGTGCCCACGGGGTTTTCTCACCGCTTGTGCTACGGAGGCGCACCCGTTTCCTTAGCGGGACCGAACCAGAAGATCCCCGCGCCTTTTCGCTAGTGGTAAGGGGGGTCCGAAGAACCTTCCCTCGCCCCACCGGATTCTTCAAAACGGTGTTCTTGGTTGGCGGGTGTTGGTGGTTCTTATGCTCTATTAAATATTTCTATTCCGCAAGCGCACGGATCACCATTGTAGCACTTCACCATGGAGTATTCCAGGGTTATCGTATTTATAATTTCCGCAGGGAAGCTAGTAGAAAATTCCACAAAGGTGCTGTCTAAATCGATCGTAACTAAATCACGTCAAACATTGGAAGTTTGATAAAGGTGGCACTCATGAAGTAAACCATAAAAGAATAATTAACAAAAGATTGGGAGAACAACGAGTAGAGAAAAGGGTTTCCTAAAATATGTCCATCCTAAGTATTTTATATTCAGCAATCTAATAATCTACAATTATATACTCAAGATCATACAACAGTCATGTCACTGTGCATCGGGGCACGGATGTGCCAAAGTAATAAACTTGTTCTGATGGTCGAACTACCACCGGGCATAATCTCAACAGAACAGAGGCACAGAAGTGGCCCACCCAACCAACAGAATAAGATTAAATACTCTGGGGATGTCACCCGCTATAATTAAGACCCTGCTAGGTCCAACCCGGACGTGGTGGATTACAGAGACCGGTGCAGCTGTCACATACACTCGCGGCTACCATCCTCCGTGGGGTTGGGTGCAAACTCGCGTCTAGAATAATTCCTTGAACCATACAAGCAATCACTCTAAATAATCTACCCTTAGCTAACAGGGCAGACCACCCATGCTTAGTAAACTCGAATGAATTGTTTACGCATAGACCAGCTAACAACTCACGTAAGTCTACCTCACACAGACGTGGATCCAACACAGAAATATTTCCGAAGTAATTACTCAGAGCAATAATATAAATTAAAAGGATTACTGAATTAAATAAATAAGAAAAGATATTCATAATAATATTTATTCAAAAGATAGTAAAGATACAAAGAGAACTTTACCACACTTCCGAAGACAGCTCCGGAACCCTGAGCAAAGCTCACTCTCTAACTCTAACTCCCAACTAATGCTAACACTAAACAAGAAGAGTAAATGGATTCTTCAATGAGGTGCGAGTTGCTTCTGAGGCCGTAGGGTCCTATTTATAGCTTGCACATGGCGGTGGGAACCCGTTGGCCGAAGCTGGAGAGGCGGCGCCGCGAAGCTCGGCCGGCCGGCCTGGAAGGGTGGCCGGCCGGCCGTCCACAGTGTCGGTTCGCGACCGCCTCTTCTGTGGACGCTCCAGATCGCTTGGTGGAGTCGGTTCCGAAGTCGGTTTCCTGCTGGGGTCGGCAGAAATGGAGTAAGGGCCAAGTTTAGGCCCATTGTAGCCCATCTTCTAGAATGTTTGCCATTTCTTCTCTTGGGCTTTAATTATTTTCGGTGCTGGACGTCTTCAGAGCCCACTGGTCGAAGATCGACAGCATCAGGGACCAGATGTGGCCGGCCGGCCTGTGACTTGGCCGGCCGGCCTGTGTTTCCCTCCACAGGCGCCCATTTCTTCTGTATTTACTCCTGCACTCATAACTCATCCAAAACTCGTGGAACTTTATTAATAAATAAAACATTGCCGAATTTTGGTGATTTACCCTTTTATTTACCGATATGTTGACGGTAATTTAATGACTTAAACACCGTCAACAAACCCCCCAAGCTTAAACTTTGCTCGTCCCCAAGCAAAATAAAAAACTTAGGCAATCGGCGGATCAGGAGTTGCATCAATATTAATTTCCTGCGGGTATCTGACATACAACAGCATACTCCAAGACAGCAAGTAATCCATAAACCAGCATAATTTATTCATCAAGCATGCATACATCCGGTGGGGCTTATTGATTACTTTGTCATGTGACATTGAAAAGCAGAACAGCATTATTAGGCTTTCGTTAAACACATTCTGCAATTAACAAGTCCAGAGTTTTTGTTTGCTGCATAAAAAAAACTTCAAGAGTTCTCCTTTAAGTCTTTTGCACTTCCCTATTTTGTCTCTCTTTTGTGGAAGCTATTTCCTACAAAACATCGCTCATATCCTAATGCTACAAAGGATGGTCATTCTGGTGGAGTTCGGTTTGGACACGCATATCCTTCACATATATTTTGTAAGGTTAAAGAATGATCTCAAGGAAACAAAGCAACTCTTCATAATCAGTCCAATGATAAACATGGGAAGAGAAATCACTCATAAATTTTTCTGTCTTCTTGGCTCAAGAATTTTTTTTTTTTTTTTTTACTCCCGTAATTGCAGCGTGTGAGGAAGATTGTTAGATGGCCTAAACAATAATTTTCGGATTTTCTTGAGCTCTTGAAGGAAGACAAAAGAATTTTGAAAAATGTGAATTTCTCAAATTCCCAGAAGAAAGATGACTGACATAAAGAGAGCAGTGTTCCGAGAGATCAAAATTTAACCGAACTCAATATATAAAAGATAGCTAAGAGCGAGGTTTGTTTCTATAAGTTTTGCAATATTTGGCTCTGGTAGGTAATTGATTCCTCACAGGGGAAGTGCAGGACATAAAGGGTTTTAGTTGCAGCATTTATATAAAAACTAAAACATCTCTGGACTATTATTGCAGAAACATGCTAACTCAACCCAAGGCAGCCATATCATGCAAGTCAATGCCTAGACTTGGTAAACCAGGTGCTACCCACACGGACATAACAATACTAGAGGTGTAATCGTGCCAGATTATTTCTCACTTAAATATACAAAGAGTAGCGATTGCATAAAAGATACAAGCAGAAAACTAATAGAGCAACTATACATCATATCCTTTATGAGTGGGTAGAATAACCAAGATTCGGCAACAGAAACAAACCCAATTTTTTTTTTTTTTAACTAACAAAGATAAACAAACCAAACTGCAGGACGGACGAACGACTGATACAACTGACGGTCAAGCGAGGTCGGGCAAGGTGATGCAGCATGCAAGACAGACAAACAACATAAAACTCCGAAACTCTCCCCCCCAAGCTTAGGCCTTTGCAAGGCATAAGCTTGACCCAAACCTAGTGGTAAGAAGATGTCCAGGGGTCCCACTCCCCCTGGGAAGGCGGGTCAAAGAAGGGAACAGAGCTAGTGTGCTGCTCAGGAGGTGGCTGTGCCTCAGGCTGCGGTACGGGTTGAGGCCCGTACTGCTGATGCTGGGACTGGGAAGTATCGATGTTCAGGCCTGAGGCGATCTGCTGGCAGAGGTTATACGTGTCATCTATCCTACCGCCCTGGTAGTAGACCTGACCTTGGAGGTCGGTCACGAGGTTGGCGGTGTCATGCATGGTTTCTTGGAGCTGTGCAACTTCCTGCTCGAGGTACCAGTAGTTCCAGTTAGGTGCAAATCTGGCTGAGCGGGAGGTTCCTATGCGTGGGTCACCCATAAACCGTGGAGCGTGAGAGCTCTGCGGGTATGGGCCAGGCTGGAACTGCACTCCTGGCTGAAACTGTACTCCCCCTGCGGCTGCATGGCCACCGGGAGGATAGTGGAACTGGTGAATCCCCTGCACACCCTGCGGGGGTGGCCAAACAGGAGAGTCGCTGCGTGTGTCGGGGTCACCTGAGTGATGGGACCCTGAGCTCTCAGCTCTGGGTGCAGCAGTGGGCACGGCTGAAGGTGTGACAGAGGGTCCAGCAGTGGAAGGTCCAGCAGTGGTTCCTGCGCCCCTGGCTCTAGACCGGGTCACTGGTCCTTCTGCTACGCTGTGGCGGGCTGGCTCGGCTATCCTCAGATCAATGGTCAGGCTTTTGGTGCGATAGAGTCCTAGCCTCGGCTCGGGCAGCTCAATTTCTGTGCTGTACCCATGGTAAACCATGCGGTAGTGCCCCTCAGATATTCTATTGATCATGTGGGCTTGGCGGAAGTGATCGAATCCAATCGAGACTTGGGTCCCAGGCAAAAAGGCTACGCGTGCTTGGTTTAACATTCCTAACCCTCGTGCAATTCTAGTGATGTATGACGTGAACAAGATAGGAGCACTTGAAGTAAACGTCACACCCAACCAATGATTAAGCACATGAAGCAGAGGGTTGATTTTGATTTTCTTTACCATAGCATAAAGGTAGCACAGATCAGTTCTGGTGACAGCCCTATTCTCATGACGCGGTGATAGAACGAAACCACACCAACGATGCAAGATTCTTAGGGAAGGATTATGAATTTCGCCAGTGCGGCGGTGTACTCCGTTTTCCCCAGATATTTTAATCCAGAAGGTGAGTTCGTTAAAGCCTTTAAGTTTATCTAGAGCTGTCTGACCACTACGCTCAAAGCCCAGCAAATCACTCATGTCATTAAATGGCAAGTCAAACTCCTGATTAAACAAGCGAAATTTTATTCGTGTACGTGCTATGGGTTTGTCAATGACAACTTGCAAGGTGATTAAAAACTCAATAGAAAGCCACTTCGCACCTAGCTCAAAGGTATTAGAGAAGTCAGTAAGGCCTGTGTACCTGAGAGCTTGGTCGAAATCCTCTTTGATGCCGATGTCGGTGAGGAATTGAGGGTCAAAAACACGTGAGTGTTGAAACTCACGGTCTCTTAATCCGGCGATTCGGTTCCTTTCATCCTCGTTGCGTGCCACAATGTGCTGCTCGTGCTCCATATAGCGCACGATCGGGCCGACCGGCTCCACGCTCAGTGGCTCCGGTGGTTGCTGAGTTCCAGCATCGGACCCAGAGTGTGAGCTGCTACCACGACTCTTGCTACTAACCTTCCTTTTGAGCGAAGTGAAGAAGCTCATGGTGACCTGCACAAATGATTAGATAGCAAATACCCGAAGGAATAGTGAATAAATATTAGCGGGTTAGCTGTCCAAGAGTCAGTCGTTCAGGGGTTAGTCGTCCAAGGTGGGGTTTATTAGGACCACCACTCAGCAGAAAGGAAACAGAAATGAAACCATTTTTTTTTTGATTTAATTTATTTTATTACCTAATTATCACTAATTGCTTGATTAGGAGGTTTTAAACAAGGGAGGAAGAAGAGCTCGTCGAGCTGTGGTGCGAGAAAACATGGAGGCACCGGCCTCCATTTATGGGCGCGCGCGGGCGCCGAGGCGAGGCCGGGAGTGGCCGGCCGGTGGACACGGCGGGCCGGCCGGCGGGCCCCGGCGTCAACTCGCGACGGGACGGCAGCGGTGGAGAAGCGGCGTCGAGTGGAGCACCGTGGTGCGCCTTTCGGTGCACATGCTCGCATAGGGAGGAGGATGGGACGGCATCCTCTGTTGTCGTCGATTTCTCCTCCGCTCACGCGAGTGTCTGAGGAAATCAAGCAGGCTACGATGTAGGGGAGCAGGTGAGGCAGGCGTAGGGCGTCGGTGGCGCTTGGCGGCGACAGGAGAGGGCCGGCCGGCGGTCCCGGTGGGCCGGCCGGCGGGACCAAGCGCCCACTTTGGCGCGTCCTTCTCCTGCTTGTGGTGCTGCACCTGTACGCCTTCTGCAGCCCCTTTTGTCCAAAGCAAAGTGATGACAGGTGGGGTTGGCCGGACCCGAAAGGGTCCCGGTCAAACCAAAAATCGGGTTTTTTTTTTATTTTATTGCGCAGCGCGTAAAATTTATTAGAACGGAAAAACAAATTTTATTCCATGGATAACGACGGTTTAAATCCTCCCGTCGGAGGTGTATTAGCGTCTCGGATTAAAAATTATTTCGAATTTTTCTAACGGCCTTGACGCTTCTACTTTTGTCCAACGGTCGAGCGTTGACATCTTGAAATTTTCCGTGTGGACAAAATCTTCCGCACTTTCTTAGCGAGAGCCGTCTTGGGTTCCTTTTTCTTCGGGGCAGTCTTCTTTGGCTCTCTCTTCTTCGGAATGCGGGTTTTCTTTGGTTTCACCTCTTTCTTGGGGACCTCCTTGTTTATGTCGTCCGTTATCGTCACTCTTCCATTCGTCAACTTCGGAGGGGCATACGGGGGCTTCTCGATGAATTGATAACAAAAGGTGTCTCCCCATTTGTTGGTCATTGTACCAACACATATTCTTCCTTGAGGCACGGCAGGGGGTTTTGCAACCTTTGATTTCTCTGCGGGTGTTCCCCCTGGCCTCACAACTTTTCGCGAAACAATCGCCATGGCAGTTACGTTTTATCTTTTCCTCGCGATAGGATTCTCTTTTATTTCCAAAGGGGTCAAGATTAAACGATCACGCGTGTGATAGGTTCGTGATAAACAAACGAGATTAAGACATCGTTTAATGAAAACCAGGAAATTTTCTAGCTAAGCCTCCCCGGCAACGGCGCCAGAAATGCTTGTTGGTGGTTCTTATGCTCTATTAAATATTTCTATTCCGCAAGCGCACGGATCACCATTGTAGCACTTCACCATGGAGTATTCCAGGGTTATCGTATTTATAATTTCCGCAGGGAAGCTAGTAGAAAATTCCACAAAGGTGCTGTCTAAATCGATCGTAACTAAATCACGTCAAACATTGGAAGTTTGATAAAGGTGGCACTCATGAAGTAAACCATAAAAGAATAATTAACAAAAGATTGGGAGAACAACGAGTAGAGAAAAGGGTTTCCTAAAATATGTCCATCCTAAGTATTTTATATTCAGCAATCTAATAATCTACAATTATATACTCAAGATCATACAACAGTCATGTCACTGTGCATCGGGGCACGGATGTGCCAAAGTAATAAACTTGTTCTGATGGTCGAACTACCACCGGGCATAATCTCAACAGAACAGAGGCACAGAAGTGGCCCACCCAACCAACAGAATAAGATTAAATACTCTGGGGATGTCACCCGCTATAATTAAGACCCTGCTAGGTCCAACCCGGACGTGGTGGATTACAGAGACCGGTGCAGCTGTCACATACACTCGCGGCTACCATCCTCCGTGGGGTTGGGTGCAAACTCGCGTCTAGAATAATTCCTTGAACCATACAAGCAATCACTCTAAATAATCTACCCTTAGCTAACAGGGCAGACCACCCATGCTTAGTAAACTCGAATGAATTGTTTACGCATAGACCAGCTAACAACTCACGTAAGTCTACCTCACACAGACGTGGATCCAACACAGAAATATTTCCGAAGTAATTACTCAGAGCAATAATATAAATTAAAAGGATTACTGAATTAAATAAATAAGAAAAGATATTCATAATAATATTTATTCAAAAGATAGTAAAGATACAAAGAGAACTTTACCACACTTCCGAAGACAGCTCCGGAACCCTGAGCAAAGCTCACTCTCTAACTCTAACTCCCAACTAATGCTAACACTAAACAAGAAGAGTAAATGGATTCTTCAATGAGGTGCGAGTTGCTTCTGAGGCCGTAGGGTCCTATTTATAGCTTGCACATGGCGGTGGGAACCCGTTGGCCGAAGCTGGAGAGGCGGCGCCGCGAAGCTCGGCCGGCCGGCCTGGAAGGGTGGCCGGCCGGCCGTCCACAGTGTCGGTTCGCGACCGCCTCTTCTGTGGACGCTCCAGATCGCTTGGTGGAGTCGGTTCCGAAGTCGGTTTCCTGCTGGGGTCGGCAGAAATGGAGTAAGGGCCAAGTTTAGGCCCATTGTAGCCCATCTTCTAGAATGTTTGCCATTTCTTCTCTTGGGCTTTAATTATTTTCGGTGCTGGACGTCTTCAGAGCCCACTGGTCGAAGATCGACAGCATCAGGGACCAGATGTGGCCGGCCGGCCTGTGACTTGGCCGGCCGGCCTGTGTTTCCCTCCACAGGCGCCCATTTCTTCTGTATTTACTCCTGCACTCATAACTCATCCAAAACTCGTGGAACTTTATTAATAAATAAAACATTGCCGAATTTTGGTGATTTACCCTTTTATTTACCGATATGTTGACGGTAATTTAATGACTTAAACACCGTCAACAGCGGGCTGGACGACGTGATGGGGCCCGTTGAGTCTGGTGCGGGGAAGAGGTTCTTCGCCACGGCCTTTTTGGGTGCCAGCACACACGTGGTAGGACGCCTAGCGGGAGGCGCCGTAGAAGAAGCCCGCAGGCGTGGTTCTGCATCTTTCTTAGTGAGCAAGTATTTTAAAGCAGCATGATCAGTGTAAACGATAACTTTTGCTCCAACTAAGTAAGAACGAAACTTCTCCATAGCAAACACCACGGCCAAGAGCTCTTTCTCTGTGGTAGCGTAGTTGAGTTGAGCTCCCGTCATCGTCTTGCTGGCGTAAGCGATCGCGTGATGCTTTTTGTCCTTGGTTTGTCATGATCTCAAACGGTAGCGTCCAATCTGGCGGTTGGATGATTGGCGCGGATATGAGTGCAGGAGTATTTCTGGACAAGTCAACTAACCGTGACAAAGAATTGGACCAGGTCTTAAACAATTCCATGTAAACGATGCGTAATGTAAACCCTAGATTGATCGACATTACCGGATAACTAGCAGCCACACCAATCTTAATCATGGACAAGTCGACATAATCAGATCGATGCGCTTACCTGACGAGATCCAGTCGAACCGGAGCCCCGATGGGCGCAGGTACCGACGAAGAACACGTCGAGAAATTGTGGCGATGCGCCGAAAAGTTGTTTGTATTGGTTGGTTTTTTTTTTTTTTACAAGCACCTGGGTTTATATCTATACACCCGAGGCAAGAGTCCGACTTGGACTTAAACACAACTACTACTTGACCACAATTCGGTCAATTCTTTCTTAATCTAGAAAAGGAAAATCAAACAAGGAGACACAAACCCACATACGCACGTCTTCACGATTTTTCTCCGTCTTCACGACCGCCTGTGGGCTACCACCTTCGTGCACAATCTTTTCAATCCAGCGCACACCCTGCCACTCACCGTCAATAGGCCCTAGGCAAAAAATTTGGTGTCAACACATGCCCCCCCAAGCCGGGGTATGGGATCTCCATGCGCCGGATTGTTTCATCACGTCTGCAAGCTTCTAGACGACGCTTCACGTGAAAACTGTACATCTGACTCAATGAACTGTACCTTTGTCTTCACATGGCGTGCACCTCTCCGGCAGACAATTCGTACCAATCGCTTTAATTTGCAATAGGTCTTTCACTATTCCGCGATCTTATCTTCCTCCGCATCTCGGCCTATAAAAGGACTGGCTCCCTTCACCAGAATCATCAACACAATGGCCAGCAAGAAAAATCCCTTTCACAAAGCTTAACCAATGCATCCTAAACAGCAAGATAGCAACCATGAGTTTCTCCTCTCTTTCCACACCTATGCTCTGGCCTCTTGTCTTCTTTCTACTTCTCTCCAATTCTTCTTATCCCGACGCCATCCCTCTTGAGCTAATTCCTGAAGACGGCGGCTCCTCTTCGGACTCCGAGGGAGAACTCATGTTCTTCGTCAGATAAGGTTCCTTCTCAGGGATAACATCTTCTTCGACGTGATGCGGTCCATGCATTTGCTCCTCTCCTCATATACCGGAGCAACGACCCATCGTATCCTGTGTCAGCACTTGGCTGACACTTGACAGCAGCCGCAGTGTGTATTCTTGGTGCAAGAACTTTGTACTCTTATGTATGATGTAATCCCTTGTATATTATAAGAACTCCATTGCCTTCTTTTGTCCTTCCTGCATATATTTCCCTAAGGGCGATACCATCGACATCGGCCATCTCGAAGACGACGCTCTCAACGTCGGCTCAACTGGAAATTTAACCGAACACTTTTAAGAACCGACCCAGATGCTGGGGTAATACTTCTTCAAATATTTTCCATTAAGCGCTCGGCCAAATTCTTTTCCATCCAGCTCTTTCAAAAAATAAGCATTACCGGGCACGCATCGGCTAATTATATAGGGACCTTCCCAATTAGGTGACCACTTGCCGAAACGATTATCTCGCACGCCAATCGGCAACTTGACTTTCCAAACGAGATCTCCCTCATCAAATTGCTTAGTCACCACCTTCTTATTATAATGCCGAGCCACCCGTGCCTTATTATCTTGAATTTTCTTCAACGCAATCAACCGCTGCTGATTGACATCTTCTAATTCATCCATCATGAGATCATGATACTGCTCTGCCGTCAATTGATTTTGCAGATCGACTCTTCTTGACCCGGCAGTAACTTCCCATGGCAAAACAGCTTCATGCCCATACACCAACTGATATGGTGTTACTTGTATTGACCCATGACGAGACATCCGATATGCCCATAATGAATCGGCTAACGAAGTATGCCACCTCCTTGGCTGATCACTAATCTTGCGCTTAATCAACTTGATCAAGGATTTGTTCGAAGCTTCAGCTTGACCATTTGCTTGGGCATAATATGGCGATGAATTTAATAATTTAATACCCATATCATCAGCAAAATCTCTGAACTCTTCAGAAATAAAAATAGAACCTTGATCTGTAGTGATAGTCTGAGGGATTCCAAACCTGAAGATTATGTGCTCTTTAACAAAAGCAATCACATCCCTCGAAGCCACACTTCTGTAAGGCACTGCTTCAACCCACTTGGTGAAATAATCCGTTGCTGCCAATATATATTTATGCCCCTTACTGGAAGAAGGATTAATCTCACCAATCATGTCGATTCCCCATCCTCTGAACGGCCACGGCTTGACAATAGGGTTCATTGCTGAGGCTGGAGCTCTTTGAATCGATCCGTACTTCTGACAATCCTGACAGCCCTTATAATATTCAAAACAATCCTCGAGCATGGTAGGCCAGAAATATCCACCCCTTCTGATCAACCATTTCATCTTGAATGCTGACTGATGAGTCCCACAAATCCCATCATGAACCTCCATCAGCATCTTCTTGGCTTCATCGGCATTTAGACACTTCAACAAAATCCCTTCCAATGTCCTATAATAAAGCTGATCATCAACTAGCACATATTTTATTGCCTTGTACCGTAGCTCTCTGGACGTTTTCTGGGTCGGATCCTTCAAATAATTCACTATCTCAACCCTCCAGTCTTGCAAATCGACATCGGCTTCATTATTAACAGAACTTATAATAAGCCGATACCCAGATGCATGTTGAGCCAAGTCATTAGCTTCAGAATTCATTTGTCGAGGAATATGACTGAATGTGATATGCTTGAAGTTCTTTATTAGATCTTGACACTTCTGATAATAACCCCGAAGCACTTCATCTTTGCATTCATATTCACCATTCAATTGTCCCACAATCAGCAAAGAATCCCCAACAACTTCAACAAAATCGGCATTGGCCTCCTTCAACAGTTGCAGCCCTTTCAACACAGCTTCATATTCAACTTGATTATTAGTATGAGCTTTAACCGAAAAGGAAAACTCGAACCTGGATCCTTTTGGAGTGATAATAACAATGTCAATACCACATCCTTGTTTGCAGATTGATCCATCAAACAATAAGCGCCATGGAACTGTCTCCACCACACTTTCATCATGCCCCCTATGCTGAACTATCAAATCGGCAAACACTTGGGCCTTCACAGCTTTAGCAGATTCATATTTAAGATCAAATTCTGCAATTGCTAGCATCCACTTCCCAAGCCTGCCCTTCAATATCGGAGCGGACAATATATATTTGACGACATCGGATCGGCAAACAATAGTGCATTCTTCGGATAACAAATAATGTCTTAATTTAGTGCAGGAGAAATAAAGGCATAAGCATAACCTTTCAATCTCAGAATATCTTGTTTCTGCATTCACCAATCTCCGACTGAGATAAAAGATGATCCTCTCATCGCCATCTTGTACTTGCGTCAATGCCGAACCAATACACTTGTCATCGGCAGACAAATATAACTTGAAAGGAGTACCTAGCTTAGGTGGCATCAACACAGGGGGTGAGATTAAATATTTCTTGACATCATCAAGCGCCTTCTGATGTTGAGCTTCCCACCGGAACTCTTGATCTGCTTTTAACTTCAACAACGGAGTAAAAGCGTCAATCTTCCCAGAAAGATTAGAAATAAATCTTCTCACAAAATTGATTTTGCCAATCAGAGACTGCAATTCTTTTTTACTGGTAGGAGGTTGAATTTTCTTGATCGACTCTATGCACTTGGGACCAATTTCAATTCCTCTTTCATGAACAATAAAGCCCAGAAATTGTCCTGCCGAAACACCGAAAGCACACTTATGTGGATTCATCTTCAAGCCATACTTTCTGGTCCTCTCCAGCACCTGCCGCAAATCGGCAACATGATCTTCAACCGTCTTAGACTTTACCATCACATCATCAATATAAATTTCCACCAACCGGCCAATCAGATCATGATAGATGAAATTCATCGCTCTTTGATACGTGGCGCCAGCATTTTTCAACCCAAAGGTCATCACAACCCATTCAAACAATCCCAAAGCTCCTGGACACCTGAATGCAGTCTTTATAATATCTTCTTCAGCCATAAAAATCTGATTGTATCCTGCATTTCCATCCATGAAGCTCAAAATCTTGTGTCCAGCAGCAGCATCTATCAATACATCTGCTATCGGCATCGGGTACTCATCTTTGGGTGTAGCCTTGTTCAAATCTCTGAAATCAATGCACACCCGCATCTTCCCATTTTTCTTGATCACCGGGACAATACTGGACACCCATTCCGCATATCGGCAGGGTCGGATGAACTTAGCATCATATAACTTTGTAATTTCTTCCTTGACAGCATCATAAATCTTTGGATCAATCTTCCGATTATGTTGTTTAAACGGCCGATACCCAGGCTTAATAGGCAATCGGTGTTCAACAATATCTCGACTGAGACTAGGCATCTCGGAATAATCCCAAGCAAAACAATCTTTATATTCCTTCAATAATGCTATCAACTTTTCTCTAAACTCTTTACAGATCTTCTTGCTAATAAACGTCGGCCGAGGCTTATCACCATCTCCAATATCAACTTCTTCTAATTCATCGGCCGATACGAAACCATGACCAAGCTTTCCTTCCTCCCTTTCATCGATCAGCTGATTGTCGATTGCTTCTTTCTTCTCAGCTTCTGTCGGCTGATCGATGTCCAGGTTCGGTAATTGCTATAACAACCGCAGTGTTGCCGATCCTTCTGTGATGCAGACACCTTCATCGGTAACATCCAATGCTTTACCTTCCCAGTAAGTTCCTGATATGCACGGCAAGTTTTCCACCATCATCGGCAAAAAGTCTGCAGTAGCCACACTCACCGATCTGTCAGCCTGAATAGTTTCCACCTCGTCGCCGATCCACTGGATAAGGAGTTGATGCATTGTGGACGGGATACAGCAATTAGCATGAATCCAATCCCTACCCAGTAGTACGGCGTACGAACCTTTGCCTTATGTCGTTGGCAAGGTCTTAGTTCCGATAGTGACCTCAACATTGGTGACTCCTTTGACTTCAGAGCTTCTACCTCCATAGTCCCTCAACGTCATGTTGGTCGTGGTCAACTCTTCAGGCAGTTTGCCGATCTTCTTGTACGTTGCCATCGGCAAAACATTAACAGCAGCACCACCATCGACCATCATCTTGCTCATCGGCTTGCCATTGACGAAACCATTAAGGTACAGAGCCCTCAGATGGAGATGATCAACACCAGACGGCTTCTCGAAAACTGCCTGCTGTGGACCCAATAACAACTCGGCAGAAGCTTCTTCTTCCGACTCATTAATGTCCAAAGAGCTAAATTCTCGTGGCAGCATAAATACCATATTGACAGGAGCTTCAACTTCGTGTACCTGAGATTTGACTTTTGGTCTCCATACCTTCTTAGACTTGGGCCCCTTGTCATGATCATCCTTCTGGTTCACATCCTTGTTCAGTTCCCGGCAACGTGTCCTCTGTACTCTTCTCTTCTGTGTCTTGGTAAAAATACCACTCGGACACCATTGTCCTTCTTCTGTGAACTCACCCTGATCATTTTCATCATAATCTTCGACTTGATTGATAGGACCAAGTCTTTCATGCACAGAAACCCTTGATGCTGGTCTCCTCATAGGACCTCGGCTTGAAGAACCAACTTCCCTGTACAAATCACCAGATCTTCTGCTACAACCTGGGCAGCCTTCAATTGGTGGCAACCTCATACCCTGTTCCCAACAGTACTGGAAGAATGGACAGTTCCAGTGTGGATCGAAGTCATCATTGCTGGTCCTCCTGTCTTCCCTCTCTCTCTTCCTTGAGTATTTGCCGATCAAAGCAGCAGATCCACCGATCATGTTGACTGGAAATGGATGCCCATCAATCTTCATCGGCTTCTGACCAGAGAATTTAATACGATCACTCTCAATCGCCGATTGGATCTGTTGCCTGAACACCTTGCACTCATTGGTGTGATGAGAGGGAGTATTATGCCACTTGCACCACTTGATCTTCTTCAACTCCTCAGCCGGAGGCAACGTGTGATTAGGTGGGAGTTGAATAAGCTTCTCTTGCAGCAGCAGATCGAATATCTTGTCGGCTTTGTTGATGTCGAAGTCATACTTCTTTTCTTCTGCCTTCTGCTTGACCCACGGACAAAGAACAGTCTTCTTATTCCTAGTCCATTCAGCAAGAGCAACTTCAGCATCATCATCAGAATCAGAAGAATAATCAGCATAAGCCGCCTGAAACTGTCTGCCACGTATATTCTGGACACGCCCTTCATGAATCGACGCCTTCTGAAAGAGTTGTGCCAAGCCATCGACTTCTTGAGGTGCAAACTTGTCTCTAATCTGAGGCAGCAAACCTTGGTAAGCAATTTCAGCCATTTGCCGATCCGTCAAATTCAGGTTATAGCACCTGCCACGGATGACTCTGAATCTTTGGACAAAATCGGCAACTGACTCTCCAGCCTTCTGACGAACAGCCGTCAAATCTGATATGCTCAGCTCTGCCATGCCTGTGAAGAAATAAGAGTGGAATTTCTTTTCCAAATCGGCCCAATTCCGCACGGATCCCGCAGGGAGGGAGGTGAACCATGAGAATGCCGATCCAGATAATGACAGAGGAAACAATCGGACCTTCAATGCATCTTGTGCCGATGCCTCTCCCAACTGTGCCAAATATCGGCTGATGTGCTCCACTGTAGAGACATTATCTTGTCCAGAAAATTTGCCAAACTCTGGCAATTTGTATCGGTGTGGTAAGGCAACTTGTTCCATCCACTCTGGATATGGACGTCGATACATAAAGCTCTGTTCCTTGGGCTTGAGATCAAACTGCTCCTTCATAACTTCAGCCAACCTGGCAACTATGTCTTCTGATGAATTCTGCACTTGCCCCCCAGCCATCTGAGATGATGGCTGCGGTTGTGACTGAACCTGAGCAGGTTGTTCCTTGTTGTAGTGCTCACTGTAATCTGCCACTCTGTGATAACCTTGCGGTATTTCCTGATTGAACAGTGCAGGATTGACATTGGGAGCCAAATGATACCTTGTCTGAGGGGTTTGACTAATCCTTGGCTCAGGAGTTGTACCACCTGCTTCTTTCTGCGTGGACAACGGCGCATCAATAAGACTTGGCGCCGATACCCGGGCAGTCCCTGCAGCCAAAGCTTGAGCACTTGTAGACCATAAATCTGGTGGCATACCATATGGTTGCCTTTGCTGACCAGCAGCACTTGTCTCTTCTTGAGCTGTGGGTTGACCGCCAGAAGGTACAGGACGTGCTGGCGTAGTAGGTGGTAGAGTAAATAATGGCCCCATGAATCCAGAATCAAACTGCAAGGTCCCATCAGCAAATGCCTTGAGCATGTTGTACAGAGTGTTAACAAGCACCCCTGATTGGTTAATGAAAGCCTTGTGAACCGCAGTATTCACAACTTCATCCAACAAAGCTTGATCTGGCATCTTCGCAGCTTTGATTGTGGCCAGTTCTTCTGCTCTCATCACCACTGGCGATGCCAATACCGATGTAATCTTGCCACGTGTCATCTTGATAGTCTCAAAGTACTTCACTTGGCAATCGTACAGATAACTCTGATATGCCTTTTTCTGATCCAAAGACATCTTCTCCCAAGCATTGAGCTCATTGTTGCCAGTGACTTCAGAAGAATCTTTATCATCTCGAACAAACGGTGCAGGAATCATGATCTTGTGGCCCTTTGCATCGACGAGCAAAGTACCATCATCAGCAACAGCTTGAACGAATGCCATCTGCTTCTAAGAACTTGATCTGTCCCACTGGGCGTGCCAAAAAGTGTGTTGACGGTAAAAAGTGTGTTCTACCGCTCGCACACGTGGCCTGAGAGATTTGCTTAACTCTGTTCAGGACCAAAACTTGGAACGCGGTGAATTCCGGAGCGTGCCAGTCGATTTTCCCTGCAAATCGACAAAGACAAGAAAAAGCGTGTAAAATTCCCGGACTATCGGCCCCGGACAGGCCGATGCGTAACCGCAGCCGATGTTAGTGAATAAAAGATAATAAAAAAACAAGCACTCGGCTGTCGGCTAGAAACGAATCGACAGGTCGCAACAGTAAATACTAGCTCGATAAATAAAGCAAGGCATGCATCAGAATCGGCAATCGGCAAAACATGCAATCGGCAAAATCTATCGGCAAGCAACATAGTAAGGTGGATCGACAATCGACAAAAAAGGGGGTTCAGGCCTATACTTGAACAGGAACAATAAGCAATTAAAGGCATGCAAGCATAGATCTGAACGTGGTAGACAATCGGCTAAACACCCCGAAAGAACGATTAAACCAGTAACCACTAATTATAACCATAAACTGACAATCGCTTCACCGAGGACACGTCAACTAAGTGAAGTAGAACAGGACAAGTCAAACTGCTCTACACGATCGGCAGATATAAGTATAATCGGCAACTACCAGTCCCAGATACTCAGTAAATTAGATCTAACCCTTAGCAACTGTTTCGCCGAGGACACGTCAACTAAGCGAAGCAGACAGGACAAGTCAAACTGCCTACCCAATCACCAAGAGCAGATCTAATCGACCAAATACCTTAACCGTGACTCGAGTAACTAGATCAAACAGGAATCGACATCAGCAATCGGCAAACAAGGTCGCGGCGAGGACAAGTCAACTAACCGTGACAAAGAATTGGACCAGGTCTTAAACAATTCCATGTAAACGATGCGTAATGTAAACCCTAGATTGATCGACATTACCGGATAACTAGCAGCCACACCAATCTTAATCATGGACAAGTCGACATAATCAGATCGATGCGCTTACCTGACGAGATCCAGTCGAACCGGAGCCCCGATGGGCGCAGGTACCGACGAAGAACACGTCGAGAAATTGTGGCGATGCGCCGAAAAGTTGTTTGTATTGGTTGGTTTTTTTTTTTTTACAAGCACCTGGGTTTATATCTATACACCCGAGGCAAGAGTCCGACTTGGACTTAAACACAACTACTACTTGACCACAATTCGGTCAATTCTTTCTTAATCTAGAAAAGGAAAATCAAACAAGGAGACACAAACCCACATACGCACGTCTTCACGATTTTTCTCCGTCTTCACGACCGCCTGTGGGCTACCACCTTCGTGCACAATCTTTTCAATCCAGCGCACACCCTGCCACTCACCGTCAATAGGCCCTAGGCAAAAAATTTGGTGTCAACACTGCCAGAGAGTGGGAGGGATCAATGCTCGTGATGCCATGCCCCTAACAAATAATCTTCAAATCGATGTCTTCGATTGTTGGGGCATAGACTTCATGGGACCTTTTCCAAACTCTGAGGGATATGAATATATTCTAGTGGCAGTCGACTATGTCTCTAAATGGGTGGAGGCTCTTCCCTGTCGAAACGCTGACTCCACCCACTCCAAGAAAATGCTCCAAGAAGTCATCTTCCCACGGTTTGGTACACCTAGAGTACTAATCACTGATGGGGGCTGGCACTTTATCGACAGGACATTCAGAAAAATGCTCTCATCACTCGGCATTGCGCATAGGGTAGCGACCCCATATCACCCACAGACGAGCGGTCAAGCGGAGACATCTAATAAACAAATCAAAAATATTCTCCTGAAGACCGTCAACCAAATGGGCAAGAATTGGAAGTCGAAGCTGCATGAAGCATTATGGGCATATAGGACAGCTTACAAGACTCCAATCGGCATGACTCCGTTTCAACTAGTATACGGAAAGACATGCCACCTACCCGTCGAGCTAGAGTTCAAGGCTTACTGGGCAATCAAGAAATGGAACATGGATCTGAATCAAGCCCAAGTCAAGCGACAAATTCAAATCTCAGAGCTCGAGGAATTGAGGGAGAAAGCGTACCACAGCTCGAAGCTCTACAAAGAGCGAACGAAGAGGTGGCACGACAAGCGCATCCGGGGGAAGCACTTCACACCAGGTGATAAGGTACTTATGTACAACTCCCGCGTTAAATTATTTGGTCATGGTAAGCTTAGAAGTAAGTGGGATGGCCCCTATACGGTGGTGGAAACATCTAACCATGGGGCCGTCACTCTCCAAGGTAATGACGGAGAGCACTTTAAGGTAAATGGCCAGCGCTTAAAAATCTTTCTAGAACCCTCCATGCCGGAACTCGAGGAAGTAGATGTCATCGAGTTCACGTGAGAATCACCATCTACGGTCTAGCCCCGACCTTAACCGAGCCATGTTTTTCCATTTTTCTTATTTCCTTTTTCTTTATGTTCAAATAAAAATAAAACTTTTGGTTTTCGGGGGAAAAGCTGGCCGGCCGGCCAGGCCCCCGGGCCGGCCGGCCCAACACAATTTCAAAATTTTTCGAAACTTTTTGTGGCGGCGCCCCTGATCAAACCAAACAGAATACCAAACCCTACCCTGCGATTCGGTGCCTATCTCGCCTGGAGTGGATTTTTTTTCACCTTCTTAAACACATTGAAAATTCATTTTTTCTCCACTCCTCCATCTCAAAAGTTTCGGCCATGGCTGAGAAGGCACCCTACCAGAGCTTCTCCACCATGTCTCCCACCAATTCCAATGCCCCCAATTCAAGAGCCTCCAACACCGCCGCTCGGAAGCATTGATCCGCCTATCTCGACCAATTTCCGGTCAACAACGGCGAGGGATCCAGCGCGGCGAGGTACCTCGACTTCGTGGACACCTGGGGGGCCGAGCTGGAGGCCGACCTGCTCGCAGCCGGGGCTAACACCGGCCGGCCGGCCTGCCATCCTGGCCGGCCGGCCAGCCCGAGGCGCGGCAGGAGCCCATCCAGGGCGAGCGCGAGCCCCAACTCAGGGAGTTTCCTGTCCCCCTCTGGTGGCGTCGGGAAGAAGCAGTACCGCGGCAGCATCTCGCATCCCGTGGTCGGCGAGCTGTCCCCCAAGACGGGGAAATCTCCAGCACTCTCGACTCCCACTCCAAGGGTGGAGATCGCGCCGGCGTACCCCATGGTGGAGCAATCCGAGGAGGATCCTGATGAGCCCACGGACGCCAGCCAGTCCAAGGATGAGTCTTCCCATAGGACATCTAACGGTGCCTATGAGAACGCTCCCCCCTTCACCTATCTGGGTGCTAGGGGCAAGAAGTGGAGCGAGAAGGTGATGTACTACAAGACGCCCAAGGGGCTCATCTTGAAGGCTGAGTCGAATGACTCATCACCCTCGCAGAAGCTGCGTCGCCGTTCGCCGCCACCGATCACCGGTCCTCCCGGCCAGATGGAGTTCAGCGATGGCACCCATGACCCCATCAAGGAGCTGCAGATCGCGCTCCAAAGGATGGAGGCGCGCCTCGCTAAGGTAGAGGACCACCAGGGTGAGGTACACATGGATCTGGAGGACAACAAGGACAAGATCAATCTTGTCCGTAAGGGGAGCATGGCCAAGATGAAGAGGCTCTACAAGCTCACAGGGTTCAGCGAGCACTTCGAGGCCCCCTCACCATAGGAGCATTAGGATTAGAGATCGGCGCTTCTTAGTTTGCTTTTTATTTAATTTCCCTTCAAATTCGTTTAGGTTTGCTTTGAATTAAATTAGGTTTTCTTAATTTATTTCCTAATGTAAAAGCGCCCAATGCTCCTCTGAATAAAATAAAATTTGCCTCTTAGTGTTTAATGAAATGAGTGTTTATTTAATTGCTTGTTGGTTTATGTGGGTAACCACATAAACCAACCTCTGTACACTCACAATTTCTCCGAGCGCGCAGGATAAAAATCTTGTACAGGTGATGGTGCACTGCCACAACGAAACAGAGGCGGAACGGGGCACAGGTCCCGCCGGCCGGCCCACAGGCCTGGCCGGCCGGCCTGGCTCAGACATTGAATAGGTTCAAATTTTTCTGACTTGTTCCATTCTATCCCCTCTGCCTGCTTCACCTGTTCGCTAATAAAATAAAAAGACTTTACGAAGATAAAACCAAATAAAAAAATAAAATAAAATTCTTTGTAACATCATCGGTTGTATGATAATTTTATTTCACAATTTTTCTTGCTCACAAAATTTTATTAAGGACGCTCTTGTCTATTTTGTTGTGAGGTTTGATATATGCTTAAATATTGACTCCTATCTTTCCATGATTTTCTCGGAAATCTTACTTTGCCTTTCAATCTGACTGTCACAAATTCTCTGAAAATACCTATTAGAGCCAAACAAAGATAGATTTTATAACTCCTCAAAAGCTAATCTTTTTGTGGAGGGTTCAATTGAGGTTTAATTCTCTAAAGTTGCATGCACTCCTCAAATGTCAGTCATACATCATTTACATATGAGAGTGACTCATTCACCTGATGGCAGACATCAATCTGTGATCAAAGAAAATTTTGCCTTATTGCTATCTGCCCCCACCAAGAGGCTCCTTCTTGCCTTATGTATCCTGGGAACCTCTCTTTTTAAAAAAAAAAAGAGAGAGAGAGATAAAAGTTCCCCATTTAAAAAAAAAAGAGGGAGGCAAGAAGGATTGCCATATCCATTCTGGGCAGAGTGCATAAGACACAATCTTTTCTGCCAAAGTATGAGTCATCTCCAAAAGCATCATTTTCCTATTGACTGAACTATGAGGATGTGCATTGCTCTTTCTAGAATTTCTCCTTAATTTTACAATATCTGCAAAAGATTATGCTCCTTACCAAACTCCAGATATAAGCCATATCAGAAAATAAGGAAGGCATCTTTTGAGTGAAGACAGGTTTTTTCCACAACTCTGAGTGACTCAGACTTTGAGAATTTTTGTGACATGATGAGAAGAAAGGGGAAGTTTTGAAATCCGAGGGATCTTTTGGTTTGAAAAGGGTCTTTGATTTTCGCTGTTCAACCTTTCAACTTCTCAAGACAATGAGCTTTAGCCACTTCCACATAGTGAGCTTGAAGAAATTGTTGAGATAATTTTATCATATCACCTTGATGATGTCTTTTTCTTTGGTTCAATCTTTTTGCTCGGGACGAGCAAAGATCTAAGTCTGGGGGGTTGTTGGCGCTGCTTATAACGAATATTTTACCGCCAACACCATTCAATAAAAGCCATCATACAAGGATAAAATGAAATTTCTTTTATAGTAATGGCTCTCCACAAGTTTTGTTGGAGTATTTGAATGTTGGGAGCAATATGGACAAAATTCACAGGAAACGGGGGACAAAGCCCACCGGCCAGCCCGATCACAGGCCGGCCGGCCAGCTCAGGCTCCCACCGAGGTCTAGCTCCTCCCCAGAGGCCTTCTACAGCTTTCCCACGTGAAATTCAAGGCCCAGCCCAATATCAAACAACCGACATTCTAGAACATGGGCTTTTGGGCCTAAACTTGAAGGCCACTCCACTTCTGCCGACGCCGTGAAGAAACCGACCTTCTTACCGCCCTCAGGAGTCCATCAGAGCCGTCCAGGGAAGAGGCGGTGGCGAACCGACCACATCAGTGGCCGGCCGGCCACCCTGATAGGCCGGCCGGCCGACCTCTGCTCCACCGACGTCCCAGCTTCGGTCAGATGATGCCCACCGACTCCAGCAAGCTATAAATAACACCCTCCGGCTCCAGAAGCAAGACACACCTCTTTTGATACTTCATTTTAGTCTTTTGGTAGTAGGATAGTGTTGCTAGGAGTGAGTGAGTGAGAGGGAAGGAGAGCTAGAGGCCCCCGGCATGTCGGGACTCTACTTCTTCGTCGCCTCCGGTATGCTCCTCACCTGGGAGTAGTCGTCTTAGTCTTCCAGGCCGGGCAACATGTAAGAAGATTATTGGTCGGGCAATAAAGTAAGGTATTCTGCTTTATTTATTTGTGGGTTTCAGGTATGCAATGAGTATTTATTTATTTATTGCATAGGCTAGCTTATGTCGCGATCGCTAGCAGTGACGATAGGTGTAAACGTGGTGTTTAGACCTGGAGTTATCCCTGATTTGCTCGTAACCCCACGGAGGATGGTAGCTGCGAGTATGTGTGACAGGCATACCGGTCTCTGTAATCCACCACGTCCGGGTTATTGTTTTTAGTAGGGAGGTCAATAGCACGTAGTTCCCCTTGACAGTTGAACCTAATTCTCGGGTTGCTGTTCTGGCATGCGTGTGCCCCGAAACAAATAATAGAGTAAGGCCCTTACCAAATTGCCCAGCTACATAACTTCTTATCATTAGATTGCCTGGCCAGAAGACCCTTTTATCTACTGCTGCAAACTCCGCTCCTGTGTGCCGCCTTTACGGATCAATACCTCTAGTGTTTAGGCTTTAGTACACTATACGTTCCCTGTGGATTCGATACCCTAGGAATACTCCTTGTGGTGAAAGCTACACCGGTATCCGTACGCTTGCGGATTAATTTCTCTTAGGCTTTAGGACTGCCAACATCCATCACCAAAGGTAGACTTAGGTCTTTAAACTAATGATTTCCACGAGTCTTGGTGAATTTGTGAGTGCAGGTGTATTTCACAGGAAAACGGGGAAAAGGAAGCATAAAAGGCCAACTTCGCAAACACCGATTTTCCCCGGAATAAACATATCTCCAATAAAGCCCAAAACTCCAAAGAAACGACTTCGAGAAAACCCATAGCAGGTGGATCAGAGGTGCAGGCAACCAGGGAAGCCCACCAGAGAAAGCCCAAGACCAGGGGGGCCAGCCACAGGTCGGCCGACCCCAAAACCTAGGTCGGCCGACCCCCTGTGGTGGCCCCACTGGCCCATCTTCTTATGTCGGTTTCCCACCGACGTACCAAGGTCGGTTGTGCCTGCAATCAATGCCATCAATGCCGGGAACCGCCTCAATTCCACCACCTTTGGAGGGCTATATAAGGAGGGGTACCCCCCTCCTTTCAACACATCACAAGAATCCCAAGAGGAGGAGACCACCACTCCCACATCTCAGGCCTAGAGCCTCTTGTACAGTAGTAGAATAGGGGAGAGGGCAAGGATCAAGAGAGGGATAGCTTTGTTTTAGTTATTTCCTTATCTTGTACCTTGGCGGATATTTTATCTTATTAATAGTTCATCGTTCGTTCTTAGTTCGTTCGTCGTTCGTTCATCGTTCATAGTTCGTTCTTAGTTCGTTCGTCGTTCGTTCATCGTTCGTCGTTCGCTCTTAGTTCGTTCATAGTTCGTTCTTCGTTCGTCATTCATTCATAGTTCGTTCGTTGTTCTTATTCATAAGATTAGTATTCGTGTTTATATTGATCTAGCGAGCTTTACATACTAGTCGTAATTCTTGCTTTACTTGTTTACGGGATCATCGCTCCGCGAGGGGTGCTCTAGCCTTCCAGATTGGTACCAGGACCGGGGTTAGAGTAGTAATCGACGGCATAGACGTGGTGTCTAGACTAGAGGTTACCTTTGTTTGCCGCGTGCCTCACGGTTTGTAGAGGTAGGCGGCAGGTGGTGACAGTCCTGTCCGTCCCGCGTAATCCTCCAAGTTCGGGTTCGTCGTAGAGCTACAGGCTGGCGTGACTTGGCAGACCAGGTCTATACCAGTGCCCGAAGTAAACAAGTAGATCTTGAGTGCGATCGTCCTACGGGACAGCTAGATCTTTATTCATCCTCTCAATCCTATACTACTAACATTCTTGTTGTCCTTGGGTAAAACTAACCTTGCTGCAGATAACATCGTTCCTTGGGGAAAACAAATACGATACCTTGGAATACTCCCGGGTGAAGTGCTACAACGGTATTCCGTGCGCTTGCGGATTTATTCGTGGTGTAAGAAATAACAACAGGATCCTAGGGCTGTGCGGCCCACGTTCCAGGCCATTTCTCACACGTAAGAGCCTTTTATGCGAATTTCCATGCACGTTGCACTCCGTTCGGGACCCAAGGTATCCGAAAAATGCTCGAAAAATACCAATTCTTTGCCAGAGCGAACCGAAGGATGATACGAAAATTCCCAGGAATCCAAAGGTGGCGGGGGACCACAATAAGTTGACCAAACTACCCAAACAAGAGGCCAGCTGTCAGATCACTAAAACGAGCATAACTTCTCCGTCCGGCGTCTGATTAGAGTGCGGTTTGTCTCGTTGGAAAGAGAATGACGTGGCCCACGCCATGGGAGGAGAATTTCCAAGAGTACACATGCATATACCGACGTATAAAAAAACTAGATGAATCCGCCGTTTCGGACCGTTTTCGTGAGCTATATATAGCACACGGTCTGAGCCGATTCCTGGCACCCGGCCCGATGTCCATGGTGCCTGCCCGGATACATACGGCCGGGTAGTAGGAGACATTTGACGAGGTTTCTGTGGGTCCTAGGGCTGTGCGGCCCACGTTCCAGGCCATTTCTCACACGTAAGAGCCGTTTTTTGCGAATTTCCGTGCACGTTGCACTCCGTTCGGGACCTAAGGTATCCAAAAAATGCTCGAAAAATACCAATTCTTTGCCAGAGCGAACCGAAGGACGATACGAAAATTCCCAGGAATCCAAAGGTGGCAGGGTACCACAAGAAGTCGACCAAACTACCCGAACAAGAGGCCAGCTGTCCGATCACTAAAACGAGCATAACTTCTCCGTCCGGCGTCCGATTAGAGTGCGGTTTGTCTCGTTGGAAAGATAACGACGTGGCCCACACAATGGGAGGCGGATTTCAAAGAGTACACATGCATATACCGACGTATAAAAAAACTAGATGAATCCGCCGTTTCGGACCGTTTTCGTGAGCTATATATAGCACACGGTCTGAGCCGATTCCTGGCACCCGGCCCGATGTCCATGGTGCCTGCCCGGATACATACGGCCGGGTAGTAGGAGACATTTGACGAGGTTTCTGTGGGTCCTAGGGCTGTGCGGCCCACGTTCCAGGCCATTTCTCACACGTAAGAGCCGTTTTTTGCGAATTTCCGTGCACGTTGCACTCCGTTCGGGACCTAAGGTATCCAAAAAATGCTCGAAAAATACCAATTCTTTGCCAGAGCGAACCGAAGGACGATACGAAAATTCCCAGGAATCCAAAGGTGGCAGGGTACCACAAGAAGTCGACCAAACTACCCGAACAAGAGGCCAGCTGTCAGATCACTAAAACGAGCATAACTTCTCCGTCCGGCGTCCGATTAGAGTGCGGTTTGTCTCGTTGGAAAGATAATGACGTGGCCCACGCCATGGGAGGAGAATTTGAAAGAGTACACATGCATATACTGACGTATAAAAAAAATAGATGAATCCGCCGTTTCGGACCGTTTTCGTGAGCTATAGCACACGGTCCGAGCCGATTCCTGGCACCCGGCCCGATGTCCATGGTGCCTGCCCGGATACGTACGGCCGGGTAGTAGGAGACATTTGACGAGGTTTCTGTGGATCCTAGGGCTGTGCGGCCCACGTTCCAGGCCATTTCTCACACGTAAGAGATGTTTTTTGCGAATTTCCATGCACGTTGCACACCGTTCGGGACCTAAGGTATCCGAAAAATGCTCGAAAAATACCAATTCTTTGCCAGAGCGAACCGAAGGACGATACGAAAATTCCCAGGAATCCAAAGGTGGCGGGGGACCACAAGAAGTCGACCAAACTACCCGAACAAGAGGCCAGCTGTCAGATCACTAAAACGAGCATAACTTCTCCGTCCGGCGTCTGATTAGAGTGCGGTTTGTCTCGTTGGAAAGATAACGACGTGGCCCACGCCATGGGAGGCAAATTTGAAAGAGTACACATGCATATACCGACATATACCAACGTATTAAAAAACTAGATGAATCCGCCGTTTCGGACCGTTTTCGTGAGCTATAGCACACGGTCCGAGCCGATTCCTGGCACCCGGCCCGATGTCCATGGTGCCTGCCCGGATACGTACGGCCGGGTAGTAGGAGACATTTGACGAGGTTTCTGTGGATCCTAGGGCTGTGCGGCCCACGTTCCAGGCCATTTCTCACACGTAAGAGATGTTTTTTGCGAATTTCCATGCACGTTGCACACCGTTCGGGACCTAAGGTATCCGAAAAATGCTCGAAAAATACCAATTCCTTGCCAGAGCGAACCGAAGGACGATACGAAAATTCCCAGAAATCCAAAGGTGGCGGGGGACCACAAGAAGTCGACCAAACTACCCGAACAAGAGGCCAGCTGTCAGATCACTAAAACGAGCATAACTTCTCCGTCCGGCGTCTGATTAGAGTGCGGTTTGTCTCGTTGGAAAGATAACGACGTGGCCCACGCCATGGGAGGCAAATTTGAAAGAGTACACATGCATATACTGACATATAAAAAAAACTAGATGAATTCGCCGTTTCGGACCGTTTTCGTGAGCTATGTATAGCACAGGGTCCGAGCCGATTCCTGGCACCCGGCCCGATGTCCATGGTGCCTGCCCGGATACGTACGGCCGGGTAGTAGGAGACATTTGACGAGGTTTCTGTGGATCCTAGGGCTGTGCGGCCCACGTTCCAGGCCATTTCTCACACGTAAGAGATGTTTTTTGCGAATTTCCATGCACGTTGCACACCGTTCGGGACCTAAGGTATCCGAAAAATGCTCCAAAAATACCAATTCCTTGCCAAAGCGAACCGAAGGACGATACGAAAATTCCCAGGAATCCAAAGGTGGCGGGGGACCACAAGAAGTCGACCAAACTACCCGAACAAGAGGCCAGCTGTCAGATCACTAAAACGAGCATAACTTCTCCGTCCGGCGTCTGATTAGAGTGCGGTTTGTCTCGTTGGAAAGATAACGACGTGGCCCACGCCATGGGAGGCAAATTTCAAAGAGTACACATGCATATACCGACGTATAAAAAAACTAGATGAATCCGCCGTTTCGGACCGTTTTCGTGAGCTATATATAGCACACGGTCCGAGCCGATTCCTGGCACCCGGCCCGATGTCCATGGTGCCTGCCCGGATACGTACGGCCGGGTAGTAGCAGACATTTTACGAGGTTTCTGTGGATCCTAGTGCTGTGCGGCCCACGTTCCCGGCCATTTCTCACACGTAAGAGCCTTTTTTTCTAATTTCCATGCACGTTGCACTCCGTTCGGGACCTAAGGTATCCGAAAAATGCTCGAAAAATACCAATTCTTTGCCAGAGCGAACCGAAGGACGATACGAAAATTCCCAGGAATCCAAAGGTGGCGGGGGACCACAAGAAGTCGACCAAACTATCCGAACAAGAGGCCAGTTGTCAGATCACTAAAACGAGCATAACTTCTCCGTCCGGCGTCCGATTAGAGTGCGGTTTGTCTCGTTGGAAAGATAACGATGTGGCCCATGCCATGGGAGGCGAATTTCAAAGAGTACACATGCATATACCAATGTATAAAAAAACTATATGAATCCGCCGTTTCGGACCGTTTTCGTGAGCTATATATAGCACACGGTCCGAGCCGATTCCTGGCACCCGGCCCGATGTCCATGGTGCCTGCCCAGATACGGACGGCCGGGTAGTAGGAGACATTTGACGAGGTTTCTGTGGATCCTAGTGCTGTGCGGCCCACGTTCCAGGCCATTTCTCACATGTAAGAGCCGTTTTTTGCCAATTTCCATGCACGTTGCACTCCGTTCGGGACCTAAGGTATCCGAAAAATGCTCGAAAAATATCAATTCTTTGCCAGAGCGAACCGAAGGACGATACGAAAATTCCCAGGAATCCAAAGGTGGCGGGGGACCACAAGAAGTTGACCAAACTACCCGAACAAGAGGCCAGCTGTCAGATCACTAAAACGAGCATAACTTCTCCGTCCGGCGTCCGATTAGAGTGCGGTTTGTCTTGTTGGAAAGATAACGACGTGGCCCACGCCATGGGAGACGAATTTCAAAGAGTACACATGCATATACTGACATATAAAAAAAACTAGATGAATCCGCCTTTTCGGACCGTTTTCGTGAGCTATATATAGCACACGGTCCGAGCCGATTCCTGGCACCCGGCCCGATGTCCATGGTGCCTGCCCGGATACGTACGGCCGGGTAGTAGGAGACATTTGACGAGGTTTCTGTGGATCCTAGGGCTGTGCGGCCCACGTTCCAGGCCATTTCTCACACGTAAGAGATGTTTTTTGCGAATTTCCATGCACGTTGCACTCTGTTCGGGACCTAAGGTATCCGAAAAATGCTCGACAAATACCAGTTCTTTGCCAGAGCGAACCGAAGGACGATACAAAAATTCCCAGGAATCCAAAGGTGGCGGGGGACCACAAGAAGTCGACCAAACTACCCGAACAAGAGGCCAGCTGTCAGATCACTAAAACGAGCATAACTTCTCCGTCCGGCGCCTGATTAGAGTGCGGTTTGTATCGTTGGAAAGATAACGACGTGGCCCACGCCATGGGAGGCGAATTTCAAAGAGTACACTTGCATATACCGACGTATAAAAAAAATAGATGAATCCGCCGTTTCGGACCGTTTTCGTGAGCTATATATAGCACACGGTCCGAGCCGATTCCTGGCACCCGGCCCGATGTCCATGGTGCCTGCCCGGATACGTACGGCCGGGTAGTCGGAGACATTTGATGAGGTTTCTGTGGATCCTAGGGCTGTGCGGCCCACGTTCCAGGCCATTTCTCACATGTAAGAGCCGTTTTTTGCCAATTTCCATGCACGTTGCACTCCGTTCGGGACCTAAGGTATCCGAAAAATGCTCGAAAAATATCAATTCTTTGCCAGAGCGAACCGAAGGACGATACAAAAATTCCCTGGAATCCAAAGGTGGCGGGGGACCACAAGAAGTTGACCAAACTACCCGAACAAGAGGCCAGCTGTCAGATCACTAAAACGAGCATAACTTCTCCGTCCGGCGTCCGATTAGAGTGCGGTTTGTCTCGTTGGAAAGATAACGACGTGGCCCACGCCATGGGAGGCGAATTTGAAAGAGTACACATGCATATACTGACGTATAAAAAAAACTAGATGAATTCGCCGTTTCGGACCTTTTTCGTGAGCTATGTATAGCACACGGTCCGAGCCGATTCCTGGCACCCGGCCCGATGTCCATGGTGCCTGCCCGGATACGTACGGCCGGGTAGTAGGAGACATTTGACGAGGTTTCTGTGGATCCTAGGGCTGTGCGGCCCACGTTCCAGGCCATTTCTCACACGTAAGAGATGTTTTTTGCGAATTTCCATGCACGTTGCACACCGTTCGGGACCTAAGGTATCCGAAAAATGCTCCAAAAATACCAATTCCTTGCCAGAGCGAACCGAAGGACGATACGAAAATTCCCAGGAATCCAAAGGTGGCGGGGGACCACAAGAAATCGACCAAACTACCCGAACAAGAGGCCAGCTGTCAGATCACTAAAACGAGCATAACTTCTCCGTCCCGCGTCCGATTAGAGTGCGGTTTGTCTTGTTGGAAAGATAACGACGTGGCCCACGCCATTGGAGACGAATTTCAAAGAGTACACATGCATATACTGACATATAAAAAAAACTAGATGAATCCGCCTTTTCGGACCGTTTTCGTGAGCTATATATAGCACACATTCCGAGCCGATTCCTGGCACCCGGCCCGATGTCCATGGTGCCTGCCCGGATACGTACGGCCGGGTAGTAGGAGACATTTGACGAGGTTTCTGTGGATCCTAGGGCTGTGCGGCCCACGTTCCAGGCCATTTCTCACACGTAAGAGATGTTTTTTGCGAATTTCCATGCACGTTGCACTCCGTTCGGGACCTAAGGTATCCGAAAAATGCTCGACTGTTGGTATTTCTTACGTCACGAATAAATCCGCAAGCGCACGGAGAATACCGTTGTAGCACTTCACCCGTGAGTATTCAAGGGTATCGTTATTTATATTTTCCCAAAGGAACGGAGTGGAATTATCTTCTAGTCTAGCTCGTCCAAGGACACGAAGAAGGATGGTAGAAAAGGGTAGAGAGGATTCCTATGGATGAGGTTCTTTCTAGAAAAAGACAGGATTAAACACAGCAGGGCTGTCACCACCTACCGGCAACCCTCTACCACTAGGACACGTGACACTAGGGCTATCAAGTCCCTATGCCAGTCCTGAGGTCGTGTGACAACAAGGCAATCAAGTCCTCACTGCCAGACCTATGGTAGATCCCTCCTCTAATTGCTTACTTTGGGCGCCGGCTTAGACCTGGTCTGCCAAGTCACTCCGGCCAAGAGGCCTACTACGTACCCGAACGTGGAGGATTACGAAGGACGGATAGGGCTGTCACCACCTACCGCCTACCTCAACAAACCGTGGAGCACGCAGCAAACAAAGGTAACCTCTAACCTAGACACCACGTCTAAGTTATTGATTACTACCTTAACTTGGTTCAAAGGTAAGGCACTCTAGAACAGAGCAATGATCCCGTAAGCAAGTGAAGGAAGAACTTAATCTAGATAAGAAGTACTCAAATCATAAGCAAGCCAAGGATCCACAACCAAACAAGGAACGCTTAACCAAGGCTAGGCTATATCCAATAGGAGATCGAGAATACTTACTTTGATGAAGATGAACGAATGATGAACGACGAACGAACGATGAACGAACGACGAACGATGAACGAACGACGAACGAACGATGAACGAACGACGAACAATGTATTATCAATAAGTATCCTCAAAGATACAAGATTGGGGCTAAGTCCTCACAAAGGGAGGACTACCCTTCTCCTCTACCCAACTCTCTCCCTACTCTACTAGTATACAAAGGACCCTAGGCCCTTGGGAGTGGAATGAGGCTCTCCTTCTTGTGTGTCTTGGAGGGGAGGGGGTACCCCTTTATTTATAGCCTCCAAAGGCGGTGGAATTGAGGCGGTTCCTTAGGTCGGTGGCATTGATTGTAGGCAGAACCGACCTTGGTACGTCGGTGGGGAACCGCCACAGAAAAATGGGCTGCTGGGGCCACTGTAGCAGGTCGGCCGACCCAGGGTTTGGGGTCGGCCGACCCCCCCTTGGCCCATTTGGTCTTGGGCTTTTGCCGAGAGGTCCTCCTTGGTGTCCTATTGAGTGATCTTGGTGCTATGGCCCAAGTTGGTTAAGTTTCGTAGGACGTTTGATCCATATCTTGCTCGGCTGCCGATGCTGATTTCTCGGAGTGGTGTATCCTCTGGAATATCCTGGATATGATTTGAGCTGATTTGGTGGATCCATATATCTTTGCCATCATTGAGGATCTCCAAGAGATGATCTTTCTTCATATCTCCTTGATATTGGGCTTTTAGGGAGATATCTTTATTCCGGGGAAAATCGGTGTTTCCAGAGTGGACCTTTTATGCTTCCTTTTTCCCGTTTTCCTATGAAATGCAGCTGCACTCACAAATTCACCAAGACTTGTGGAAATTATTAGTTTCAAGACCTAAGTCTACCTTTGGTGTTTGATTTGAGGGTAAAAGGTGCAGCTAGTTGACGGTTTATTTTGGGTCTAAGAGCCGTCAACAACTCCCCCACACTTAGCCTTTGCTCGTCCTCGAGTAAAGCTGAAAGACTAAGGTGGAACATAACTTTCTCTGGTATGATGCTAGCATACAAGTTATTCCAAGCCATACCTGCACCCGTGAACTTTGATGTGTCTACCATGTCATCTTGGGCGGTTGAGGAACGGAACGGTCATGATTTGAGTCATCATAGCTGCATCTGCTGAGTAACTTGGGTTTTTGAAAGATTTTCAAAAGTAAAACATAGCTTGTACTCCTCAAATGATAACTCTCAGATCGCTCAAAGTGTATAATTCCTCACCAAGGCTTTTGATGTGCCTCTTTTCATCCTACATCTAAAAATGGCTTTATGTGGAGCTTGGTAGGGAATGAAAAGGAGCATACTTGCATTACTTATGTTGCTAAGTCAAAAACCGGATCCAAGGAGAAAACAAGTCATACAATCTGATCAAGAATGTGCACGTGTGTGGATATGTGAATGAATAAAGGAATGGGATGGATACTCCTTGATGTGGCGATGTCTCTCTCTCTTGACTGATTTTCTTTGAGAGCATGGCTATCTCTTCTTCCTTTCTTTCTCATTTTTTTTTTTCAATCAGGCTCAAGATGTTTGAGCAAGCCTTTCTTTTATTCTTGAATTTTTTTTTCTTTTTTTTTTCAACTTCCCTTTCTCTTTTTTTTTTTTTTTCCGATAGCCATGTCTCTTTTGCAAGAATATTTGGAGAGAGACATCAGCAACAAGTGATGGAGTATTTATTTTGGTGGATGGGTGGATGGAATTGGCGTTGCTAACTTCCAGTGTAGAAGTTTAGCATGCTCTATGGTGGTGGTGTATGTGTACGTGATCTTGATCATGAAAGTATGACAAGCATCTCACAAGGGTCACAACAATTTGACAAAGCTCAAAGCAATAACAAGCAGCATTTTGTAGAGGTTTTCAATGTGATCATCATATTTGGCTCTGGTGGGAATATAAGATCATTGAGGAGTGCAAAGCTATGGATTTTAAATTTTGCAAGATAAATTCCCAAGCACTCAGTACAGAAGAAGCAAGATTCCTCTCATCTAACCATATCACATTCGCCAACAACTTAGATAAACACGGGGTCCTAAGAGATTGGTGTTCACAAGCAACAGAGTATGATGCGAGGAATAAAGAGTATGCAGGCCAACCATGCAGAAGTATGTTGGTTGAGGGGATAACAAGGTTTCTTTTATCATTGAGTTAAATTTTAGTGATCGACTCAAAAGATTATTCTAACTCATGAGTTAGGGAGAGAGAGTAGTAGGGTAGAATGCGCAAACCATCGCGTTGGATGAAGTGGAGACCAAGAGTGGCCATAGGAGATCAAACCAAAGTTACGATCGAACTTTCTTTTCTCGTGCCCGATGACTCCACTCCATAGCGTGTTTGAACGGTGCGACGTTTGTGCATTGTGTTGGTGGGAGATCTCGAGTGTGTGCTTGATGAAGAACGAGAGGTCTCCCCCACACTTGTTCTTGTACCTAGACTTTTTTTATTCAAAACAAACAAAAGGATATGGAAATAAAAAGGACTTACCGGGGTTAGGTGAGCCTAAGTTTATTGAATATGATAAAATAACTCAAGGCGCGTTATATGTTTGAAAGGGAAATAAAAGCGCCTAGTTTATTCATATAAATTCTTTTTTTTTTGTGTTGAAATTTTTTTTATTTTTTTTTTCAAATAAAGAAGTGCAACAAAAGAGATACTTCCGGTTATCCTGTCGGCAAGGGCATCGTCATTTTAAGTCTGACGAGCAAGACTTTTCTCCGTCATATTTAGTTTGATGATGTGGCTCCGGAGAATGTCTGCAAGGTTAGTGCCAAAATACAACCACGATATTTGCAATATTTATGATAAACAAAAGCATCTACAACCATCCTAAAGAACAAACAGCAAAAGAAGGCCTTAAGGGGGTTGTAGAGCTTAAGCGCGGTTCTGGCACAACCAAACATTGACTCTAGAGGAGGATCATATGAACATGCATCTTGTGGGTTTTCAAGAAAGAAGCTCTTATGCTCATGCAAAGATTCATGTTGTTCAAACACTAGAGTCGACGCCTCAAGAATGTCCATAGCCTGGAAGTTTTTCTTGTCAAGAGGTTCTTGATCGCCAACAAGAACGGCGTATGGAGGGCTAGAGGGAAGAGGCTCAAGATCGAGTGATGGTGATGAGGATCGTTGGGTTAGGAACAATTCTTTTGCTTTATCCTCATCTTCGGTGGAAAACTTCTCATTCTCATGTAGAGCAAGCTCGGGTGATGTGAAAAGGGATAGAAATTTCACTTGCTCAAGTGGTTCATGATCGAACTGAGGTTTTGCCAAAGGATTTTGAGTGGTAATGGTGGCGAAAGAGGTTTTCCCAAGACTTGCCTTCATATCCTCCTTGAGAAATGGTTCCTTGAGAGGATCGGGAGGAGTAGGAGGCATCTTTTCCCAAGTGTAGTTCGAGGTGTTTCCATAATCATCAGAAAGATCTTCCTCGAATAAAGGGAACTCAAGAGGTTGAATTTCTTCTTCCTCCTTCATTGTTCTTGGTACAGGAGAGGGCTCAACAGGCGAATCTTGGGATGTGGTCGATGTAAGGTTTGACTCGGATGTTGAGGGCTCCTCATGGCTTGACTCTTGGAGGGGCATTTTCAGATCATCAACATAGGAAGAGTTTTCTTGGATAAGTTCTAGGAGCGCTCTTCCTTCTGTCGGGGTTTTGGTAGCAAAAGACCCTCCAGCGGTGATGTCAAGGTATAGGGCGGAGTCCTTGTCTAGACCCATATAGAAGTGTTGCAATAACATGTGGTCGGGAATAGACAAGTTTGGGCCGGAAAGAGTTAGCAAGGAAAACCTAGCCCAGGCCGCACCTATAGACTCCTTCTCGTTCTGACGAAAGTGGAGAACTTCCATACGGAGAGCAATGACGCGGGATAAGGGAAAGAAGGCTGAGCAAAATTTATCTCGAAGCTTTTCCCAATCACCGAACGTGCTTCCGACAGCCAATATGTACCATTGTTTTGCTCTCTCTTGGAGGGAGAAAGGAAACAACTTCCATTTTACGGTTTCTTGTGACATGCCTTGGATCATGACGCATGAACACAAGTGCTCGAACTCTCGCAGATGGTGATACGGATTTTCATGGTCAAGTCCAGAGAAGGGTTGTTCCCGTACCATGGTTATAAAGGTCGGGTGGAGTTGATAGCCAGATGAGGAAATTGGTTTTGAAGATGGTGGTGGCTCAAAGAACTCTCGCCTTGGAGCAGAAAATGATTCGATTGTAGGTTCTGGCTCCATGATATATGTTTTTGGTATTTTCTTTTAAGTGAAAAGGTGATGATGGGGATAGGATAGGGAGGATAGATGGTGGAAGCTTGATGATGGAAAGAAAAACAAAAGAAAGAATTTTTTTTTTTTGAAAGGATACAATACGAGGACCAACTAGGTTCGAAGATAAAAACAACAACCGTTCCCCGGCAACGGCGCCAGAAATGCTTGTTGGTATTTCTTACGTCACGAATAAATCCGCAAGCGCACGGAGAATACCGTTGTAGCACTTCACCCGTGAGTATTCAAGGGTATCGTTATTTATATTTTCCCAAAGGAACGGAGTGGAATTATCTTCTAGTCTAGCTCGTCCAAGGACACGAAGAAGGATGGTAGAAAAGGGTAGAGAGGATTCCTATGGATGAGGTTCTTTCTAGAAAAAGACAGGATTAAACACAGCAGGGCTGTCACCACCTACCGGCAACCCTCTACCACTAGGACACGTGACACTAGGGCTATCAAGTCCCTATGCCAGTCCTGAGGTCGTGTGACAACAAGGCAATCAAGTCCTCACTGCCAGACCTATGGTAGATCCCTCCTCTAATTGCTTACTTTGGGCGCCGGCTTAGACCTGGTCTGCCAAGTCACTCCGGCCAAGAGGCCTACTACGTACCCGAACGTGGAGGATTACGAAGGACGGATAGGGCTGTCACCACCTACCGCCTACCTCAACAAACCGTGGAGCACGCAGCAAACAAAGGTAACCTCTAACCTAGACACCACGTCTAAGTTATTGATTACTACCTTAACTTGGTTCAAAGGTAAGGCACTCTAGAACAGAGCAATGATCCCGTAAGCAAGTGAAGGAAGAACTTAATCTAGATAAGAAGTACTCAAATCATAAGCAAGCCAAGGATCCACAACCAAACAAGGAACGCTTAACCAAGGCTAGGCTATATCCAATAGGAGATCGAGAATACTTACTTTGATGAAGATGAACGAATGATGAACGACGAACGAACGATGAACGAACGACGAACGATGAACGAACGACGAACGAACGATGAACGAACGACGAACAATGTATTATCAATAAGTATCCTCAAAGATACAAGATTGGGGCTAAGTCCTCACAAAGGGAGGACTACCCTTCTCCTCTACCCAACTCTCTCCCTACTCTACTAGTATACAAAGGACCCTAGGCCCTTGGGAGTGGAATGAGGCTCTCCTTCTTGTGTGTCTTGGAGAGGGAGGGGGTACCCCTTTATTTATAGCCTCCAAAGGCGGTGGAATTGAGGCGGTTCCTTAGGTCGGTGGCATTGATTGTAGGCAGAACCGACCTTGGTACGTCGGTGGGGAACCGCCACAGAAAAATGGGCTGCTGGGGCCACTGTAGCAGGTCGGCCGACCCAGGGTTTGGGGTCGGCCGACCCCCCCTTGGCCCATTTGGTCTTGGGCTTTTGCCGAGAGGTCCTCCTTGGTGTCCTATTGAGTGATCTTGGTGCTATGGCCCAAGTTGGTTAAGTTTCGTAGGACGTTTGATCCATATCTTGCTCGGCTGCCGATGCTGATTTCTCGGAGTGGTGTATCCTCTGGAATATCCTGGATATGATTTGAGCTGATTTGGTGGATCCATATATCTTTGCCATCATTGAGGATCTCCAAGAGATGATCTTTCTTCATATCTCCTTGATATTGGGCTTTTAGGGAGATATCTTTATTTCGGGGAAAATCGGTGTTTCCAGAGTGGACCTTTTATGCTTCCTTTTCCCGTTTTCCTATGAAATGCAGCTGCACTCACAAATTCACCAAGACTTGTGGAAATTATTAGTTTCAAGACCTAAGTCTACCTTTGGTGTTTGATTTGAGGGTAAAAGGTGCAGCTAGTTGACGGTTTATTTGGGTCTAAGAGCCGTCAACAACTCCCCCACACTTAGCCTTTGCTCGTCCTCGAGTAAAGCTGAAAGACTAAGGTGGAACATAACTTTCTCTGGTATGATGCTAGCATACAAGTTATTCCAAGCCATACCTGCACCCGTGAACTTTGATGTGTCTACCATGTCATCTTGGGCGGTTGAGGAACGGAACGGTCATGATTTGAGTCATCATAGCTGCATCTGCTGAGTAACTTGGGTTTTTGAAAGATTTTCAAAAGTAAAACATAGCTTGTACTCCTCAAATGATAACTCTCAGATCGCTCAAAGTGTATAATTCCTCACCAAGGCTTTGATGTGCCTCTTTTCATCCTACATCTAAAAATGGCTTTATGTGGAGCTTGGTAGGGAATGAAAAGGATCATACTTGCATTACTTATGTTGCTAAGTCAAAAACCGGATCCAAGGAGAAAACAAGTCATACAATCTGATCAAGAATGTGCACGTGTGTGGATATGTGAATGAATAAAGGAATGGGATGGATACTCCTTGATGTGGCGATGTCTCTCTCTCTTGACTGATTTTCTTTGAGAGCATGGCTATCTCTTCTTCCTTTCTTTCTCATTTTTTTTTTCAATCAGGCTCAAGATGTTTGAGCAAGCCTTTCTTTTATTCTTGAATTTTTTTTTCTTTTTTTTTTCAACTTCCCTTTCTCTTTTTTTTTTTCCGATAGCCATGTCTCTTTTGCAAGAATATTTGGAGAGAGACATCAGCAACAAGTGATGGAGTATTTATTTTGGTGGATGGGTGGATGGAATTGGCGTTGCTAACTTCCAGTGTAGAAGTTTAGCATGCTCTATGGTGGTGGTGTATGTGTACGTGATCTTGATCATGAAAGTATGACAAGCATCTCACAAGGGTCACAACAATTTGACAAAGCTCAAAGCAATAACAAGCAGCATTTTGTAGAGGTTTTCAATGTGATCATCATATTTGGCTCTGGTGGGAATATAAGATCATTGAGGAGTGCAAAGCTATGGATTTTAAATTTTGCAAGATAAATTCCCAAGCACTCAGTACAGAAGAAGCAAGATTCCTCTCATCTAACCATATCACATTCGCCAACAACTTAGATAAACACGGGGTCCTAAGAGATGGTGTTCACAAGCAACAGAGTATGATGCGAGGAATAAAGAGTATGCAGGCCAACCATGCAGAAGTATGTTGGTTGAGGGGATAACAAGGTTTCTTTTATCATTGAGTTAAATTTTAGTGATCGACTCAAAAGATTATTCTAACTCATGAGTTAGGGAGAGAGAGTAGTAGGGTAGAATGCGCAAACCATCGCGTTGGATGAAGTGGAGACCAAGAGTGGCCATAGGAGATCAAACCAAAGTTACGATCGAACTTTCTTTTCTCGTGCCCGATGACTCCACTCCATAGCGTGTTTGAACGGGTGCGACGTTTGTGCATTGTGTTGGTGGGAGATCTCGAGTGTGTGCTTGATGAAGAACGAGAGGTCTCCCCCACACTTGTTCTTGTACCTAGACTTTTTTTATTCAAAACAAACAAAAGGATATGGAAATAAAAAGGACTTACCGGGGTTAGGTGAGCCTAAGTTTATTGAATATGATAAAATAACTCAAGGCGCGTTATATGTTTGAAAGGGAAATAAAAGCGCCTAGTTTATTCATATAAATTCTTTTTTTTTGTGTTGAATTTTTTTTTTATTTTTTTTTCAAATAAAGAAGTGCAACAAAAGAGATACTTCCGGTTATCCTGTCGGCAAGGGCATCGTCATTTTAAGTCTGACGAGCAAGACTTTTCTCCATCATATTTAGTTTGATGATGTGGCTCCGGAGAATGTCTGCAAGGTTAGTGCCAAAATACAACCACGATATTTGCAATATTTATGATAAACAAAGCATCTACAACCATCCTAAAGAACAAACAGCAAAAGAAGGCCTTAAGGGGGGTTGTAGAGCTTAAGCGCGGTTCTGGCACAACCAAACATTGACTCTAGAGGAGGATCATATGAACATGCATCTTGTGGGTTTTCAAGAAAGAAGCTCTTATGCTCATGCAAAGATTCATGTTGTTCAAACACTAGAGTCGACGCCTCAAGAATGTCCATAGCCTGGAAGTTTTTCTTGTCAAGAGGTTCTTGATCGCCAACAAGAACGGCGTATGGAGGGCTAGAGGGAAGAGGCTCAAGATCGAGTGATGGTGATGAGGATCGTTGGGTTAGGAACAATTCTTTTGCTTTATCCTCATCTTCGGTGGAAAACTTCTCATTCTCATGTAGAGCAAGCTCGGGTGATGTGAAAAGGGATAGAAATTTCACTTGCTCAAGTGGTTCATGATCGAACTGAGGTTTTGCCAAAGGATTTTGAGTGGTAATGGTGGCGAAAGAGGTTTTCCCAAGACTTGCCTTCATATCCTCCTTGAGAAATGGTTCCTTGAGAGGATCGGGAGGAGTAGGAGGCATCTTTTCCCAAGTGTAGTTCGCGGTGGTTGCCGAATCATCAGAAAAAGATTTCCTCGAATAAAGGGAACTCAAGAGGTTGAATTTCTTCTTCCTCCTTCATTGTTCTTGGTACAGGAGAGGGCTCAACAGGCGAATCTTGGGATGTGGTCGATGTAAGGTTTGACTCGGATGTTGAGGGCTCCTCATGGCTTGACTCTTGGAGGGGCATTTTCAGATCATCAACATAGGAAGAGTTTTCTTGGATAAGTTCTAGGAGCGCTCTTCCTTCTGTCGGGGTTTTGGTAGCAAAAGACCCTCCAGCGGTGATGTCAAGGTATAGGGCGGAGTCCTTGTCTAGACCCATATAGAAGTGTTGCAATAACATGTGGTCGGGAATAGACAAGTTTGGGCCGGAAAGAGTTAGCAAGGAAAACCTAGCCCAGGCCGCACCTATAGACTCCTTCTCGTTCTGACGAAAGTGGAGAACTTCCATACGGAGAGCAATGACGCGGGATAAGGGAAAGAAGGCTGAGCAAAATTTATCTCGAAGCTTTTCCCAATCACCGAACGTGCTTCCGACAGCCAATATGTACCATTGTTTTGCTCTCTCTTGGAGGGAGAAAGGAAACAACTTCCATTTTACGGTTTCTTGTGACATGCCTTGGATCATGACGCATGAACACAAGTGCTCGAACTCTCGCAGATGGTGATACGGATTTTCATGGTCAAGTCCAGAGAAGGGTTGTTCCCGTACCATGGTTATAAAGGTCGGGTGGAGTTGATAGCCAGATGAGGAAATTGGTTTTGAAGATGGTGGTGGCTCAAAGAACTCTCGCCTTGGAGCAGAAAATGATTCGATTGTAGGTTCTGGCTCCATGATATATGTTTTTGGTATTTTCTTTTAAGTGAAAAGGTGATGATGGGGATAGGATAGGGAGGATAGATGGTGGAAGCTTGATGATGGAAAGAAAAACAAAAGAAAGAATTTTTTTTTTTTGAAAGGATACAATACGAGGACCAACTAGGTTCGAAGATAAAAACAACAACCGTTCCCCGGCAACGGCGCCAGAAATGCTTGTTGGTATTTCTTACGTCACGAATAAATCCGCAAGCGCACGGAGAATACCGTTGTAGCACTTCACCCGTGAGTATTCAAGGGTATCGTTATTTATATTTTCCCAAAGGAACGGAGTGGAATTATCTTCTAGTCTAGCTCGTCCAAGGACACGAAGAAGGATGGTAGAAAAGGGTAGAGAGGATTCCTATGGATGAGGTTCTTTCTAGAAAAAGACAGGATTAAACACAGCAGGGCTGTCACCACCTACCGGCAACCCTCTACCACTAGGACACGTGACACTAGGGCTATCAAGTCCCTATGCCAGTCCTGAGGTCGTGTGACAACAAGGCAATCAAGTCCTCACTGCCAGACCTATGGTAGATCCCTCCTCTAATTGCTTACTTTGGGCGCCGGCTTAGACCTGGTCTGCCAAGTCACTCCGGCCAAGAGGCCTACTACGTACCCGAACGTGGAGGATTACGAAGGACGGATAGGGCTGTCACCACCTACCGCCTACCTCAACAAACCGTGGAGCACGCAGCAAACAAAGGTAACCTCTAACCTAGACACCACGTCTAAGTTATTGATTACTACCTTAACTTGGTTCAAAGGTAAGGCACTCTAGAACAGAGCAATGATCCCGTAAGCAAGTGAAGGAAGAACTTAATCTAGATAAGAAGTACTCAAATCATAAGCAAGCCAAGGATCCACAACCAAACAAGGAACGCTTAACCAAGGCTAGGCTATATCCAATAGGAGATCGAGAATACTTACTTTGATGAAGATGAACGAATGATGAACGACGAACGAACGATGAACGAACGACGAACGATGAACGAACGACGAACGAACGATGAACGAACGACGAACAATGTATTATCAATAAGTATCCTCAAAGATACAAGATTGGGGCTAAGTCCTCACAAAGGGAGGACTACCCTTCTCCTCTACCCAACTCTCTCCCTACTCTACTAGTATACAAAGGACCCTAGGCCCTTGGGAGTGGAATGAGGCTCTCCTTCTTGTGTGTCTTGGAGGGGAGGGGGTACCCCTTTATTTATAGCCTCCAAAGGCGGTGGAATTGAGGCGGTTCCTTAGGTCGGTGGCATTGATTGTAGGCAGAACCGACCTTGGTACGTCGGTGGGGAACCGCCACAGAAAAATGGGCTGCTGGGGCCACTGTAGCAGGTCGGCCGACCCAGGGTTTGGGGTCGGCCGACCCCCCCTTGGCCCATTTGGTCTTGGGCTTTTGCCGAGAGGTCCTCCTTGGTGTCCTATTGAGTGATCTTGGTGCTATGGCCCAAGTTGGTTAAGTTTCGTAGGACGTTTGATCCATATCTTGCTCGGCTGCCGATGCTGATTTCTCGGAGTGGTGTATCCTCTGGAATATCCTGGATATGATTTGAGCTGATTTGGTGGATCCATATATCTTTGCCATCATTGAGGATCTCCAAGAGATGATCTTTCTTCATATCTCCTTGATATTGGGCTTTTAGGGAGATATCTTTATTCCGGGGAAAATCGGTGTTTCCAGAGTGGACCTTTTATGCTTCCTTTTTCCCGTTTTCCTATGAAATGCAGCTGCACTCACAAATTCACCAAGACTTGTGGAAATTATTAGTTTCAAGACCTAAGTCTACCTTTGGTGTTTGATTTGAGGGTAAAAGGTGCAGCTAGTTGACGGTTTATTTTGGGTCTAAGAGCCGTCAACATCGACAAATACCAGTTCTTTGCCAGAGCGAACCGAAGGACGATACAAAAATTCCCAGGAATCCAAAGGTGGCGGGGGACCACAAGAAGTCGACCAAACTACCCGAACAAGAGGCCAGCTGTCAGATCACTAAAACGAGCATAACTTCTCCGTCCAGCGCCTGATTAGAGTGCGGTTCGTATCGTTGGAAAGATAACGACGTAGCCCACGCCATGGGAGGCGAATTTCAAAGAGTACACTTGCATATACCGACGTATAAAAAAAATAGATGAATCCGCCGTTTCGGACCGTTTTCGTGAGCTATATATAGCACACGGTCCGAGCCGATTCCTGGCACCCGGCCCGATGTCCATGGTGCCTGCCCGGATACGTACGGCCGGGTAGTCGGAGACATTTGATGAGGTTTCTGTGGATCCTAGGGCTGTGCGGCCCACGTTCCAGGCCATTTCTCACACGTAAGAGATGTTTTTTGCGAATTTCCATGCACGTTGCACTCCGTTCGGGACCTAAGGTATCCGAAAAATGCTCGACAAATACCAGTTCTTTGCCAGAGCGAACCGAAGGACGATACAAAAATTCCCAGGAATCCAAAGGTGGCGGGGGACCACAAGAAGTCGACCAAACTACCCGAACAAGAGGCCAGCTGTCAGATCACTAAAACGAGCATAACTTCTCCGTCCGGCGCCTGATTAGAGTGCGGTTCGTATCGTTGGAAAGATAACGACGTAGCCCACGCCATGGGAGGCGAATTTCAAAGAGTACACTTGCATATACCGACGTATAAAAAAAATAGATGAATCCGCCGTTTCGGACCGTTTTCGTGAGCTATATATAGCACACGGTCCGAGCCGATTCCTGGCACCCGGCCCGATGTCCATGGTGCCTGCCCGGATACGTACGGCCGGGTAGTAGGAGACATTTGACGAGGTTTTTGTGGATCCTAGGGCTGTGCGGCCCACGTTCCAGGCCATTTCCCACACGTAAGAGATGTTTTTTGCGAATTTCCATGCACACCGTTCGGGACCTAAGGTATCCGAAAAATGCTCGACAAATACCAATTCTTTGCCAGAGCGAACCGAAGGACGATACGAAAATTCCCAGAAATCCAAAGGTGGCGGGGGACCACAAGAAGTCGACCAAACTACCCGAACAAAAGGCCAGCTGTCAGATCACTAAAACGAGCATAACTTCTCCGTCCGGCGTCCGATTAGAGTGCGGTTTGTCTCGTTGGAAAGATAACGATGTGGCCCACGCCATGGGAGGCGGATTTCAAAGAGTACACATGCATATACCAACATATAAAAAAAAACTAGATGAATCTGCCGTTTCGGACCGTTTTGGTGAGCTATATATAGCACACGGTCCGAGCCGATTCCTGGCACCCGGCCCGATGTCCATGGTGCCTGCTGTTGGTGATTTCTAGCATACCATTTTATATGCCAACTGCGCCTTATTTAGAGCATAAATGTCGTCATTATAGGCCATTAACCCTTGATAATAGCACTATATTTGTATATATGTCGTTCTGGAGCTTTATTGCAGAAACAGATGAAAAGGACGACATTATGGATACTATGGCTGATCCGGACCTGAAGAGAAGAAAACCAGCAGAAAAGGCCCACTGTGCCGATTGGCACAGCCTTGTGCCGACCGGCACAGGGGACTCCAAGGCCACCGAAGCTGGCCCACCATTCAGTTTATTCTAGAAGGAAGTTATCCGAACCAATCTTGGGAGATATTCGTCACGAAGAGATAAAAGATACTCGAAGATTTGAAAGAGCAATACAAGACTTGATCTCGAAGAAAACTGATTGGAAGGCCCACATGGAAGCTACCTAGGACTTTGGAACCGACTTAGGGAAGAAACCGAACTGGACACGAGGCGTGCCGATCGGCACGGCCCCTGTGCCGATCGGCACGGGGACTCTTTTCCCGAGATCCTCTTCCTTTCTGATGTAGAGCCATATATAAACTTGTAAAAGCCCTAGGGTTTCGGGATCCGCCGCCAGAGGGACAACACAGCTAGTAAGTTTAGAGCCCGGAGCTTTGCCCCGTTCTTCATGTTCTCTAGTTGTTAGATCAAGAACCGCTGGTGCTAAAGAGGTGATCCATCAAGGTAGGCCAACTAGATGGTGATGTATCTTGCACTATGTATTATCAAAGTATGGTTGAATATGTGGATGAATGGTTTTGATTATTGATTGCCTGGATTTTATGGTCTTTACATGCACTTGTTCCTACGCTTAGTGACGACTAAGTATTAGATGTTATCTTAATTGTGGTGGCAATAAGAGGTGAGAGATTCAATCTCTCACTATCTCCATTGTGGTTAAGGTAGTATCGGGATCTTGTAATGCGCCATATTTGCACGTTGTCTCTGTACCTCAACAGCCGCTAATGAATACGCGATGATCCTTGAGATGATGTGTAGAGTAGGAAGAGGTCAGCGACTAAGGCGTACTGGTCGTGACAGGGCTCGTCGGAAAGGGGTCTCGACCTATCGATCTTCGGTTATCAATAATTGAGTAATCCCGTTTATGATGCTATTTAACTAAGCTTTTTGGTTACGATCTCAACTAGCAGACTTGGCTAACTTACCCCATGATCTAATCAGGTTCCTAGGCTGTTCGGACAACACTTCAGTCAACTTAGCCTTCGTGCCGACCGGCACATCCCTGTGCCGATCGGCACAGCCCCCGTTTTCCCAAAACTCACGCTCACGTTCACTAGAAAGCCTGGCCAACTCATTTACTGATGATTTTGCTTAATTCCCATTGGTCCTTGTGGTTCGATTAAACCTTGGAATACTCTTCTGGGGGAAAAAGACTACAACTGTACACCGTGCTCTTGCGGTATATAAGTGGGTGCGTAGATACGACCAACACCTGCCTGGATACATACGGCCAAGTAGTAGGAGACATTTGACGAGGTTTCTGTGGATCCTAGGGCTGTGAGTTGTTGACGGCCATTAAATCATAAAATGACCGTCAACTTATCGGCGAATAAAAGGTATGCACCAATGTTTCTTGCATTAAACTAATAAAGTTCCACAAGTTTTGGATGTATTCTTGTTTTGAAAGGTACACAAGAATATTGGTGCAAATGTGCTTATACTCATGGATAAATAGCAAATATACAAAAAGCACAAGATAAACAAGGTCCTGCTCAGACATCTCGACGACATTCAAAGCAAGAAACAAGGAATGACATGGACATCAAAGAATAATTATTCATATCACAAATTTGATCCCTCCATGTAAAAGCCCCCGTCGAGGTAGTCAAAATGGGCTTTTGGATCACCCAATTCGGAGTTCGGGAGCAGGAGTTATGCCTCGCACAAAATTGGAGAAAAATCAGGAAAAAGTTGGCCGGCCGGCCCAAACACCTGGCCGGCCGGCCCAAGCCAACCTCCAACCGCCTCAATCTTTCTCCAGTCGGTTCTAGAGCAAGCCAATTGACGCGCCGGCCAAGCCAGGAGACGTCGGCAAGAAGGGAATATTCCACGAAATGCTCCAAGACCTTCTCCACTCTCCCAAGGCAACTCCACTATAAATAGAGGACCCCTCCCTCACTCCAACCTGCACCAGCACCATCACACTTGAGAAGAGAAGATCCAATGTAGGGTCACGCTCTTTCTCATGGAAGATCATTCCACTTGTGTAGTTTAGAGTAGGCTAGTTGGTCATGGGAGTTAGAGTAGAAGTGAGAGCTTCCCTCGGAGTTCCGGAGTTTTCTTCGGATATTGGGTAAAGCTCTCTTGTATCTTTTCTTTTTGATATTAGTTAATATAATTATTTTTCCTATTTATTTATTTTCTCATTTATTTATTTTAGTTTTTCTTTTAGTTTACATTTATTTATTTAAGTGATAATTATAGAGAAATTCTTGTGTTGGTTCCATGTCTGTGTATGATAGGTCTATCTGCATGGGTTGTTTGCACCGCAAATGCTTACACAATCCACATAGATTTGTTATGCATGGTTGGCTTGCTCTTTTACGTTGGAGTAAGTTATCTAGGATAGTTGCTTGTATGGCTCAAGGAATTATTCCTAGGCGTGAGTGTGCACCCAACCCCACGGAGGATGGTAGCCGCGAGTGTATGTGACAGCTACACCGGTCTCTGTAATCCACCACGTCCGGGTTGGACAGGTAGGGCCTAGACGCGGTCCGTTGCCTGGATACGTTGAACTTAGTTTCCGAGTTGCGTGTCTTGGCGGCGGCCGTGCCCCGATGCACTTGAATGTATCTGTAATGAAAGCTTAAGTAAATAGTTGTAACCCTTAGGCGGATACCCTTCTTCTCGTTGTCCTCCCAGTTGACTAGTCCTATCTCTTTATCTTCATATGGAATCCTTGCGTGTGTTTGGTTGCCACCCGTCATATCTTCCATCTTTACCCATGTTTTGGTCTAGTTTGCAAGTTATAAATAATAGATGTTTCCTTGTCAATTCACGATATTCTTATCCCTGCTTCCCTGTGGAAAATATAAATACGATACTGTTGGTATTTCTTACACCAAACAGAAAACACCACCTTAGGCTGGTTAGGCCTAGAGTGAATATTCCCGGTTCGGCGCCAGAAACACCTGGGGTTAAGTTACTTGCTTAGGATACATAATAATCCACAACTAGCAACGAGTGCTAGAAATGTATTATTAGTATTTAATCATAAAAGATAATCCGCAAGCGCACGGATAACCCGTTGTAGCATTTCACCCGAGAGTATTCCAGGGTATCGTTATTTATATTTTCCCAAAGGAAGACGTGGTTGACAAGTGTGTACTTATACTCATGGTGTTACAAATGATAGATCATAACCAATATCCAAATGCAGGGGTAAGGCGATAAATGGATAGAGGATAGTGTGACACACACAGCAGGCATTTCCACTCTCTGATAAAAGGCGAGAGGCGGCTCTAAGCTAGACTAAGGTTAAGTAAGAGGAACTGCTACTCCTAATGTACATCGTCAAGTAGCGTGCGTAGCATCTACCTATAGCCTAAGCTGCACACAAGCCAAGACTAAGCTGTTCTACTGCCAAGCCATCATCGGGAGATCCAGCGATCAGAGTCTGCCCCAATCTCTGGACATTTCATATATACTCCTACGCCATACCCGAACGTGGAGGATTACAAGGGACGGACAGGGCTGTCACCACCTGCCGCCTACCTCTACAAACCGTGGGGCACGAACACGCATCCAAGGGTGGAAAGGAAGCCCTAGCACCATGCTAGCGTAACTAACCACAACTCTAGATCCCTCGAGGCACCTCGCAAGGCGATAAACCTAGAGCACTCTTGCAAGACAATGGACCCGATGACTAAGCAAAAGGAACAACTAGGTCTAGCAAGCGATTACTTAGACAAAGGATCAAAGCTAGCACTACGTTAAGCATAGGCGTTCGTCGCTCAAGAACGAGCGACGAACGATGAACGATGAAGAACGATCATCGTTAACCGATGATCGAGTATGAACGAACGACGAACGAACGATGAACGATCATGAACGAACATCGATGAACGATGAACGAACGATGAACGAACATGAACGAACGAAGAACGTTCATCCAAGATCAAGGATGAACGATGAACTAGCATAAGCACATAACTACTACAAGAACGATGATATTCCATTGAATAAGAAATAAGTCTTACAAAGAGAGTAAAAGGATACAAGGGAATTTACCCCAAACTCTCCAAGGGACTTGGGAGCCAAAAGGGCAGCCCAACTACTCAGCCTAAGCCTAACTAGAGAGCCCCTAGCTCTGGATGTGAGGAGGAGGGAATGAGCCTCTTGTGTTGTGTGTCCTCTAAGGGGAGGGGGTACCCCTTTATTTATAGCCCTCCAAAGGCGGTGGAATTGAGGCGGTTCCGTAGGTCGGTGGCATTGATTGCAGGTGGAACCGACCTCCTGAAGTCGGTTGCAAACCGCCATAAGAAGATGGACCCAGGGGGCCCACCTGGCAGGTCAGCCGACCTAGGTTTCGGGGTCGGCCGACCTGGCCCTGGCCCCCCCTGGGCTGGGCTTTGGCAGGTTGCCTCCCCTCGGCCTTTTAGCCTCTTTTCCAGGTGCGTGGCCTCAGTTGATATTCTGGGTGGTTCTGGGCCTTTAATCCTTGAATTATATTCCCGCGGCGAGCGTCGTTTGGTGGACGTGTTGGAATCGTCGCCTTGGGCCTTGTTTACACCTGGAAATCCCTGTTTTCCACCTGCACATCCAAATCTAGAGGTACACGTGGAAATAGGTTATTTGATAACAATATGCAAGCAACAAGTGTTAGTTCTTCCTTATTTATAGAGCGAATTGACGGTCAAAAACTGGGTCTAAGGACCGTCAACAACTCCCCCAAGCTGTCCTCCTTGCTCGTCCCGAGCAAGAAGTAGGACTTAGGATGTTGATCAGGAGTTGCTACAATGTTTCATATCTCCTAGGTACCATGCACACAACAAAAATTACTCTCCTTTGAGTTGAAAAAGTTGGCATGGTAACTCACCCTTTACCTTACTCCTTATGGGGCGTATGGCTTTTTCCTTGTCTTGGGCGGTTGAGAGATAGAACGGTTATAACAGAGCACCAATCACTTGTCCATTGTTTGACTTTTATTTTCCGGAGGTTTTCAAAATTTTTGAAATAAAAGCAAAGTTCCTCAAATGATGCTCTCGAATCACTCAATAAGTGTATATTCCTCACCACGGCATTATTGTGTTGCCTCTTTGTCATCCTACTTCTAAGGCTTGTATGTGGAGCTCAAGGTAGGGATGATATGAGGCATACTTGCATCACACATATTGCTGAACCAAAAGAGTGGATCCATGGAGAATGCAAGTCATACAACCTTGATCAAGATGTGCATGTGTGTATATGGTGGTGGTGAGGTGGAAGAACTATACTCCTTTTTATTTGTTCCTTCTCTCTCTTTTTGAATTTTTGAGGAGAACATGGCTATCTTTCTTTCTTTCTTTTTCTCAACATTTTCTTTCTTTCCCCATTTTTTTCATCATGCTCTACTTTTGTATGAGCAGGGGGTTATTCTTTTCTTTCTTTTGCATAGCCATGTCTCCGATGATATATTTTGAGAGAGAGAGGTAACAATGAATTTTTGGAGTATTTATTTTTTGGTGGAAAGTGTGGTGATTTTGCTTAACTTCCGGTGTAGAAGTTTAGCATGCGAGGTGGAGTGTACGTGATCTTGATCAATGAGAGTATGACAAGCTTCTCACTAGGGTCACACAATTTTGATAAAGCTCAATGCAATGACAAGCAGCATATGTGTACGGTTTTGCAATGTAAGAACAACGTATGGCTGTGGTAGGAATTTTGATCATTGAGGAACTTTATCATTTTTTTGTATTTTGTAAAGTAAAACTCCGGAAGTCAAGTCGTACTTTGAACAAGATCATAGCAGCCCTATTTGTACCATATCATATCTCACAACAACTTAGACTTAGATCAAGCACTATGCAGCCCACAAGTTTCAAGTTCTAGGTAAGCATAAGCCAAAAATCTCAAAACTTGGGAGAGCACTAAGTTGTGACTAGGTACAAACGAGAGATAAAACAGAGCAACTATTCATCATCTCAACATAAGGAAGGCTAAACACTCGTACTCGCATATAGAGAGAAACTACGAAAAACTAGAAACCACACTAAAGACTATTTTTGTTCTTTTTAGTTTTGTCATTTTTATTTTATTTTCAGATTTATCATTTTTTTGTATTTTTCATATAAGGTGCAAGAACAAGCAAACAAAAGAAATAAAAGGATACAAGTTGCGATACATGATACCTTGGTGGGGGTATGGCATCCCCCCCAAGCTTGTTCTTGCTCATGGGTGACGTCGAGGATCGAACCCGGTGTGGCGAAAGTAAGCCAACATATCGGCTTGGCCCTGCTGCGTCATGTTGGTGAGGTTGGTGAGCTGGGCATTTGTGTTTTCTTGCCACTGGTGGGTCTGCAGGACGTGTTGGTTGAGAGTGTACTCAACGTCCTCTCCTCGAGTCTCGATGCGTCCCATTTGCTCGGTGGTGGTGCGGGCGCGAGTGCGAGGTCGAGATGAACCCGAGCCCATGCTCCCGGACCGGAACAGCGAGGCGACGGCCTTGCCGGCGCGCTTCATGCTGCAGCGAGGTTGAGCAAGAACGCAAGAACAAAAACTCCGAACGGGTTATGAGAGCGAAAACCAATCGATGAAACCGTCGGTGTTCTTGCAAGCGAGAAAACGCAACTCGGAAAACCAAACCAAATCAAAACTGCAAAGCAAACCAAAGGAGAAATATTTTTGCAGAATTTTGAGGCAAGAACTCAATGAGCACAATGGAAAACTTGAGAGCAATGGAGTGGAGTATGTTGAGGAGTGGAAATGAGAGTGTGAATGAGAGGGGGAGTGCAATGGCCGGCCACCTCCTTATATGGGCGAGCCATAACGGCTCATTTTGAAAGGAGCAAAGGACAGGTGACCGTTGGGGCAAAGGAGAGCGCGCCCAACGGCCACCCAGGGTCGGCCGACCTGGAAAGTGGGGTCGGCCGACCCCCTGTGGGGTCCACTTGTCATCCCTCTTGGCCCACAGCCCCCAACGGCCATATTAGTGATGACCATGGTTGCTATGTCCAGATATTCCTCAAAAAGACTTGCTCAAAAAGATTTCCAAATAAAAGGTTGCCTCGAAAAAAAAATTTTTTTCGAAAAATTCAAAATCGACATGTTGATGAAAAATTTCAACATGCAAAAATATTTTTGGCTTTTCCATGATGATACAAGGATGGTCCAAAAATTTCATCCAAAGATGAGTCATTTTGAACGCAAAAGTGTTTTTGAAAATTTTGAATTTTAAATGCATGGCGAGGGAAAAATTCAAATATGCTGGCGGAAAAATCCAAATAAATTTTTGGTGGAGGAAATAAATATGCAAGGTGGTTTGGACAGAAATCCAAATGCAAATGTGGTGGAAAAACTCAAAAAGAAAAGAGAATCAAACCGAATGATAATGCCGGTTTTCCTGGCGGCCAGGGCCGTGTCGTTTATAGTCCGACGGGCTAAGACTTCTCCAACGGGTTTAGCTTGGTGGCGCGGACCCGGTCCTTGGAGATGAGGACGTAGAGGGCTGCGCCTTAACTTGCCACACTTGTTTCATCTTTGGTGGTGTAGGTGGCTTTTCGGACTTTGGGACGGGTTTCTTGGCCCATAATCCCGGCCTTGTGGTCGCAGGTTTCTTTGGTTGAAACTGCGATGGATTTTCAATCTTTGCCAAGCTCTTCCATAGAGCGATGAGGCTGTCCGTTTTCCTGGCTGTCACTTCAACTTCTTGAATGTTGGAGGTGTTTGGCCCATACTTGACCTTGATCATCGAGCATTGTTCTTTCCGAGGTTGGAACTCGAACTTCTCCTCCTTCCCATTGATGTAGAGGCGGATTTCTCCAACTCCAACATCAATTTGGGCCTTTGTGGTGCTAAGGAAGGGACGTCCCAAGATGAGGGGCGTTTCCTTGTCAATATCCATGTCAAGCACCACGAAGTTCACCGGGACGGTGTGGCCTCTTATGAGTACCGGCACATCTTCCGCAATCCCCATTGGAAAGCGAAAGGATGAGTCGGCCAATTGTAGCCGTATCGCTGTTGGTGTGAGGAATCTATACTTTAATTGCTCGAAGATTGCCTTGGGCATGATGCTCACGCTGGCCCCAAGGTCACACAGTGCATAGTCGAAGTGGAATCTCTTGATTGCACAAGAGATTACTGGAAAGCCTGGATCAGTTTTTATTGTAGAAGGTTCTCCTCTTATTTGCCTGTTCTCCCCTGCATGGTTAGTCCTACGAGAGAACATTTCTCCTCTCGTAGTGATAACATTAACTTTTTCAATGGGAGATTCTGGTTGCCCAGGAATCTGCCCAGAACTAGCAGAAGGAACAAGAGCAGCAAGCTGAGCTAACTGAGTTTCTATCATTTTATTAAAGCTCAACTGATTTTTGAAAGCGGAAGAAAGACCTTCTATTTTTGAATTTAAACTCTCTAAACTTTGATCATTGGCAGCAAGCTTTTTGTTGATTGATTCGTTGATTTTAGCTTGGCCATAAACCAAATCTTTCAAAGAAGGCTGATTGTTATTAAAACCAGAGAAATTGTTACCTCCTTGATAAGATTGGCGGTTTTGGTTAAAACCTTGACCTCCACTTGGACGATACCCATTGTTGTTGTTCATGTAGAATGCTTCTTCATGGGCATGGTTGGGGCAATCCTTCCCCATATGGCCAGTGTTGCCACATTCCTCACACGTAATGCGTGAGTCAAGTGAACGAACACTACCATGCGTGTTGAAGTCGTCCAAGCGCTTCATGACGAGGTCGAGCTTGGCGGACAACAAGTCCACCTCCTTGATAGGGTGTACGCCTTTAGAGCGTGGTTGGAGACGTTCATCGCTCCACCCTTGATTTGAGACCATCTTCTCAATAAGTTCTTTAGCTTGAGCAATGGTCATTGAGAAGAAGGCTCCTCCAGCAGCGGCATCCATATGTCCACGGGTTGTTGGTGTCAACCCGTTGTAGAAATGTTGAAGAATGAGCCATTCTTCCATCCCGTGGTGTGGGCAGGCGGATATGTAATCTTGGAGCCTATCCCACGCCTCGGCGATGGTTTCATTGTTGGCTTGCTGGAAGCTTGAAATTCTTCCACGAAGGGCATTGGTTTTGCCCAACGGGAAAAACTTTGTGAGGAACGCGGTAGAACAGCGGTCCCAAGTGTCAATGCTGGCACGATTGGCATAGAACCATTGTTTCGCCTTCCCAAGGAGGGAGAGGGGAAACAAACGAAGTCTGATGGCATCTTGGTTGACTCCGGCGGTTGCCGATGTGTTGCATATCTCAAGGAATTGCTGGAGATGAGTGTTGGCGTCCTCCGTGGCCTTTCCACAAAAGGGAATGGCCTGCACCATAGTGATTAGGCTTGATTTGATTTCAAACCCTGCGTCACCGGCGTTGACATTGGGCCCAACGGGAACATTGGCAACGGAGGGAGCAGAGTAATCACGGAGGGTCCTTTGATTAGCCATGTCAATAAGTGTTGATGGTGCGGATGATGTGGGTTCGTCTGTCGGGAGTGTTGCTTGTGAGGGAGAGTCGACGCGGGGTCGAACTTTCCTTACAAGCGACTCTGGATTATCAACGAAGTTTTCCGGCAAGTTGAATCCACGCATACACTATCCTGTTTTCACATCAAAGAGAGAAAACAGATCAAGGTTAGCCTGCAATGGAAATGGTTAATTCCCATCAAGTGTAATCATGAGTAATCATTGTGTACACTTGTCAACAATTGTCTTCCCCGGCAACGGCGCCAGAAATGCTTGTTGGTATTTCTTACACCAAACAGAAAACACCACCTTAGGCTGGTTAGGCCTAGAGTGAATATTCCCGGTTCGGCGCCAGAAACACCTGGGGTTAAGTTACTTGCTTAGGATACATAATAATCCACAACTAGCAACGAGTGCTAGAAATGTATTATTAGTATTTAATCATAAAAGATAATCCGCAAGCGCACGGATAACCCGTTGTAGCATTTCACCCGAGAGTATTCCAGGGTATCGTTATTTATATTTTCCCAAAGGAAGACGTGGTTGACAAGTGTGTACTTATACTCATGGTGTTACAAATGATAGATCATAACCAATATCCAAATGCAGGGGTAAGGCGATAAATGGATAGAGGATAGTGTGACACACACAGCAGGCATTTCCACTCTCTGATAAAAGGCGAGAGGCGGCTCTAAGCTAGACTAAGGTTAAGTAAGAGGAACTGCTACTCCTAATGTACATCGTCAAGTAGCGTGCGTAGCATCTACCTATAGCCTAAGCTGCACACAAGCCAAGACTAAGCTGTTCTACTGCCAAGCCATCATCGGGAGATCCAGCGATCAGAGTCTGCCCCAATCTCCGGACATTTCATATATACTCCTACGCCATACCCGAACGTGGAGGATTACAAGGGACGGACAGGGCTGTCACCACCTGCCGCCTACCTCTACAAACCGTGGGGCACGAACACGCATCCAAGGGTGGAAAGGAAGCCCTAGCACCATGCTAGCGTAACTAACCACAACTCTAGATCCCTCGAGGCACCTCGCAAGGCGATAAACCTAGAGCACTCTTGCAAGACAATGGACCCGATGACTAAGCAAAAGGAACAACTAGGTCTAGCAAGCGATTACTTAGACAAAGGATCAAAGCTAGCACTACGTTAAGCATAGGCGTTCGTCGCTCAAGAACGAGCGACGAACGATGAACGATGAAGAACGATCATCGTTAACCGATGATCGAGTATGAACGAACGACGAACGAACGATGAACGATCATGAACGAACATCGATGAACGATGAACGAACGATGAACGAACATGAACGAACGAAGAACGTTCATCCAAGATCAAGGATGAACGATGAACTAGCATAAGCACATAACTACTACAAGAACGATGATATTCCATTGAATAAGAAATAAGTCTTACAAAGAGAGTAAAAGGATACAAGGGAATTTACCCCAAACTCTCCAAGGGACTTGGGAGCCAAAAGGGCAGCCCAACTACTCAGCCTAAGCCTAACTAGAGAGCCCCTAGCTCTGGATGTGAGGAGGAGGGAATGAGCCTCTTGTGTTGTGTGTCTTCTAAGGGGAGGGGGTACCCCTTTATTTATAGCCCTCCAAAGGCGGTGGAATTGAGGCGGTTCCGTAGGTCGGTGGCATTGATTGCAGGTGGAACCGACCTCCTGAAGTCGGTTGCAAACCGCCATAAGAAGATGGACCCAGGGGGCCCACCTGGCAGGTCGGCCGACCTAGGTTTCGGGGTCGGCCGACCTGGCCCTGGCCCCCCTGGGCTGGGCTTTGGCAGGTTGCCTCCCCTCGGCCTTTTAGCCTCTTTTCCAGGTGCGTGGCCTCAGTTGATATTCTGGGTGGTTCTGGGCCTTTAATCCTTGAATTATATTCCCGCGGCGAGCGTCGTTTGGTGGACGTGTTGGAATCGTCGCCTTGGGCCTTGTTTACACCTGGAAATCCCTGTTTTCCACCTGCACATCCAAATCTAGAGGTACACGTGGAAATAGGTTATTTGATAACAATATGCAAGCAACAAGTGTTAGTTCTTCCTTATTTATAGAGCGAATTGACGGTCAAAAACTGGGTCTAAGGACCGTCAACAGATACCCTTGGAATACTCTTGGGTGAAATGCTACAACGGTGTTCCGTGCGCTTGCGGAAATTGAATTTAATCTTTTTGCGTAAGAAACGCCAACATGAGTCCCACGTTCCAGGCCATTTCTCACACGTAAGAGCCGTTTTTTGCGAATTTCCATGCATGTTGCACTCCGTTCGGGACCTAAGCTATCCGAAAAATGCTCAAAAAATACCAATTCTTTGCCAGAGCGAACCGAAGGACGATACAAAAATTCCCAGGAATCCAAAGGTGGCGGGGGACCACAAGAAGTTGACCAAACTACCCGAACAAGAGGCCAGCTGTGAGATCACTAAAACGAGCATAACTTCTCCGACCGGCGTCCGATTAGAGTGCGGTTTGTCTCGTTGGAAAGATAACGACGTGGCCCACGCCATGGGAGGCGAATTTCAAAGAGTACACATGCATATACTGACGTATAAAAAAAACTAGATGAATCCGCCGTTTCGGACCGTTTTCGTGAGCTATATATAGCACACGGTCCGAGCCGATTCCTGGCACCCGGCCCGATGTCCATGGTGCCTGCCCGGATACGTACGGCCGGGTAGTAGGAGACATTTGACGTGGTTTCTGTGGATCCTAGGGCTGTGCGGCCCACGTTCCAGGCCATTTCTCACACGTAAGAGCCTTTTTTGCGAATTTCCATGCACGTTGCACTCCGTTCGGGACCTAAGGTATCCGAAAAATGCTCGAAAAATATCAATTCTTTGCCAGAGCGAACCGAAGGACGATACGAAAATTCCCAGAAATCCAAAGGTGGCGGGGGACCACAAGAAGTTGACCAAACTACCCGAACAAGGGGCCAGCTGTCAGATCACTAAAACGAGCATAACTTCTCCATCCGGCGTCCGATTAGAGTGCGGTTTGTCTCGTTTGAAAGATAACGACATGGCCCACGCCATGGGAGGCGAATTTCAAAGAGTACACATGCATATACCAACGCATAAAAAAACTTGATGAATCCGCCGTTTTGGACCGTTTTCGTGAGCTGTATATAGCACACGGTCCGAGCCGATTCCTGGCACCCGGCCCGAGGTCCATGGTGCCTGCCCGGATACGTACGGCCGGGTAGTAGGAGACATTTGACGAGGTTTCTGTGGATCCTAGGGCTGTGCGGCCCACGTTCCAGGCCATTTCTCACACGTAAGAGCCGTTTTTGCGAATTTCCATGCACGTTGCACTCCGTTCGGGACCTAAGGTATCCAAAAAATGCTCGAAAAATACCAATTCTTTGCCAGAGCGAACCGAACGACGATACAAAAATTCTCAGGAATCCAAAGGTGGCGGGGGACCACAAGAAGTCGACCAAACTACCCGAAGAAGAGGCCAGCTGTCAGATCACTAAAACGAGCATAACTTCTCCGTCCGGCGTCCGATTAGAGTGCGGTTTGTCTCGTTGGAAAGATAACGACGTGGCCCACACCATGGGAGGCGGATTTCAAAGATTACACATGCATATACCACATATACCAACGTATAAAAAAACTAGATGAATCCGCCGTTTTGGACCGTTTTCGTGAGCTATATATAGCACACGGTCCGAGCCGATTCCTGGCACCCGGCCGGATGTCCATGGTGCCTGCCTGGATACATACGGCTGGATGGTAGGAGACATTTGACGAGGTTTCTGTGGATCCTAGGGCTGTGCGGCCCACGTTCCAGGCCATTTCTCACACGTAAGAGCCGTTTTTTGCGAATTTCCATGCACGTTGCACTCCGTTCGGGACCTAAGGTATCCGAAAATTGCTCGAAAAATACCAATTCTTTGCCAGAGCGAACCGAAGGACGATACGAAAATTCCCAGGAATCCAAAGGTGGCGGGGGACCACAAGAAGTCGACCAAACTACCCGAACAAGAGGCCAGCTGTCAGATCACTAAAACGAGCATAACTTCTCCGTCCGGCGTCCGATTAGAGTGCGGTTTGTCTCGTTGGAAAGATAACGACGTGGCCCACGCCATGGGAGGCGAATTTCAAAGATTACACATGCATATACCACATATACCAACGTATTAAAAAACTAGATGAATCCGCCGTTTCGGACCGTTTTCGTGAGCTATAGCACACGGTCCGAGCCGATTCCTGGCACCCGGCCCGATGTCCATGGTGCCCGCCCCGATACCTACGGCCGGGTAGTAGGAGACATTTGACGAGCTTTCTGTGGATCCTAGGGCTGTGCGGCCCATGTTCCAGGCCATTTCTCACACGTAAGAGCCGTTTTTGCGAATTTCCATGCACGTTGCACTCCGTTCGGGACCTAAGGTATCCGAAAGTTACTCGAAAAATACCAATTCTTTGCCAGAGCGAACCGAAGGACGATACGAAAATTCTCAGGAATCCAAAGGTGGCGGGGGACCACAAGAAGTCGACCAAACTACCCGAACAAGAGGCCAGCTGTCAGATCACTAAAACGAGCATAACTTCTCCGTCCGGCGTCCGATTAGAGTGCGGTTTGTCTCGTTGGAAAGATAACGACGTGGCCCACACCATGGGAGGCGGATTTCAAAGAGTACACATGCATATACCAACGTATAAAAAAAACTAGATGAATCCGCCGTTTTGGACCGTTTTCGTGAGCTATATATAGCACACGGTCCGAGCCGATTCCTGGCACCCGGCCGGATGTCCATGGTGCCTGCCTGGATACATACGGCTGGATAGTAGGAGACATTTGACGAGGTTTCTGTGGATCCTAGGGCTGTGAGTCCCACGTTCCAGGCCATTTCTCACATGTAAGAGCCGTTTTTTGCCAATTTCCATGCACGTTGCACTCCGTTCGGGACCTAAGGTATCCGAAAGTTGCTCGAAAAATACCAATTCTTTGCCAGAGCAAACCGAAGGACGATACGAAAATTCCCAGGAATCCAAAGGTGGCGGGGGACCACAAGAAGTCGACCAAACTACCCGAACAAGAGGCCAGCTGTCAGATCACTAAAACGAGCATAACTTCTTCGTCCGGCGTCCGTTTAGAGTGCGGTTTGTCTCGTTGGAAAGATAATGACGTGGCCCACGCCATGGGAGGCGAAATTCAAATAGTACACATGCATATACCAACGTATAAAAAAACTAGATGAATCCGCCGTTTCGGACCGTTTTCGTGAGCTACATATAGCACACGGTACGAGCTGATTCCTGGCACCCGGCCCGATGTCCATGGTGCCCGCCCGGATACGTACGGCCGGATAGTAGGAGACATTTGACGAGGTTTCTGTGGATCCTAGGGCTGTGCGGCCCACGTTCCAGGCCATTTCTCACACGTAAGAGCCGTTTTTGCGAATTTCCATGCACGTTGCACTCCGTTCGGGACCTAAGGTATCCGAAAAATGCTCGAAAAATACCAATTCTTTGCCAGAGCGAACCGAACGACGATACAAAAATTCTCAGGAATCCAAAGGTGGCGGGGGACCACAAGAAGTCGACCAAACTACCCGAAGAAGAGGCCAGCTGTCAGATCACTAAAACGAGCATAACTTCTCCGTCCGGCGTCCGATTAGAGTGCGGTTTGTCTCGTTGGAAAGATAACGACGTGGCCCACATCATGGGAGGCGGATTTCAAAGAGTACACATGCATATACCAACGTATAAAAAAAACTAGATGAATCCGCCGTTTTGGACCGTTTTCGTGAGCTATATATAGCACACGGTCCGAGCCGATTCCTGGCACCCGGCCGGATGTCCATGGTGCCTGCCTGGATACATACGGCTGGATAGTAGGAGACATTTGACGAGGTTTCTGTGGATCCTAGGGCTGTGAGTCCCACGTTCCAGGCCATTTCTCACATGTAAGAGCCGTTTTTTGCCAATTTCCATGCACGTTGCACTCCGTTCGGGACCTAAGGTATCCGAAAAATGCTCAAAAAATACCAATTCTTTGCCAGAGCGAACCGAAGGACGATACGAAAATTATCAGGAATCCAAATGTGGCGGGGGACCACAAGAAGTCGACCAAACTACCCGAACAAGAGGCCAGCTGTCAGATCACTAAAACGAGCATAACTTCTTCGTCCGGCGTCCGTTTAGAGTGCGGTTTGTCTCGTTGGAAAGATAATGACGTGGCCCACGCCATGGGAGGCGAAATTCAAATAGTACACATGCATATACCAACGTATAAAAAAACTAGATGAATCCGCCGTTTCGGACCGTTTTCGTGAGCTACATATAGCACACGGTACGAGCTGATTCCTGGCACCCGGCCCGATGTCCATGGTGCCCGCCCGGATACGTACGGCCGGATAGTAGGAGACATTTGACGAGGTTTCTGTGGATCCTAGGGCTGTGCGGCCCACGTTCCAGGCCATTTCTCACACGTAAGAGCCGTTTTTGCGAATTTCCATGCACGTTGCACTCCGTTCGGGACCTAAGGTATCCGAAAAATGCTCGAAAAATACCAATTCTTTGCCAGAGCGAACCGAACGACGATACAAAAATTCTCAGGAATCCAAAGGTGGCGGGGGACCACAAGAAGTCGACCAAACTACCCGAAGAAGAGGCCAGCTGTCAGATCACTAAAACGAGCATAACTTCTCCGTCCGGCGTCCGATTAGAGTGCGGTTTGTCTCGTTGGAAAGATAACGACGTGGCCCACATCATGGGAGGCGGATTTCAAAGAGTACACATGCATATACCAACGTATAAAAAAAACTAGATGAATCCGCCGTTTTGGACCGTTTTCGTGAGCTATATATAGCACACGGTCCGAGCCGATTCCTGGCACCCGGCCGGATGTCCATGGTGCCTGCCTGGATACATACGGCTGGATAGTAGGAGACATTTGACGAGGTTTCTGTGGATCCTAGGGCTGTGAGTCCCACGTTCCAGGCCATTTCTCACATGTAAGAGCCGTTTTTTGCCAATTTCCATGCACGTTGCACTCCGTTCGGGACCTAAGGTATCCGAAAAATGCTCAAAAAATACCAATTCTTTGCCAGAGCGAACCGAAGGACGATACGAAAATTATCAGGAATCCAAATGTGGCGGGGGACCACAAGAAGTCGACCAAACTACCCGAACAAGAGGCCAGCTGTCAGATCACTAAAACGAGCATAACTTCTTCGTCCGGCGTCCGTTTAGAGTGCGGTTTGTCTCGTTGGAAAGATAATGACGTGGCCCACGCCATGGGAGGCGAAATTCAAATAGTACACATGCATATACCAACGTATAAAAAAAACTAGATGAATCCGCCGTTTCGGACCGTTTTCGTGAGCTATATATAGCACCCGGTACGAGCTGATTCCTGGCACCCGGCCCGATGTCCATGGTGCCCGCCCGGATACGTACGGCCGGGTAGTAGGAGACATTAGACGAGATTTCTGTGGATCCTAGGGCTGTGCGGCCCACGTTCCAGGCCATTTCTCACACGTAAGAGCCTTTTTTGCAAATTTCCATGCACGTTGCACTCCGTTCGGGACCTAAGGTATCCGAAAAATGCTCGAAAAATACCAATTCTTTGCCAGAGCGAACCGAAGGACGATACGTAAATTCCCAGGAATCCAAAGGTGGCGGGGGACCACAAGAAGTCGACCAAACTACCCGAACAAGACGCCAGCTGTCAGATCACTAAAACGAGCATAACTTCTCCGTCCGGCGTCCGATTAGAGTGCGGTTTGTCTCGTTGGAAAGATAACGACATGGCCCACGCCATGGGAGGCGAATTTCGAAGAGTACACATGCATATACCGACGTATAAAAAAACTAGATGAATCCGCCGTTTTGGACCGTTTTCGTGAGCTATATGTAGCACACGGTCCGAGCCGATTCCTGGCACCCGGCCCGATGTCCATGGTGCCTGCCCGGATACGTACGGCCGGGTAGTAGGAGACATTAGATGTGGTTTCTGTGGATCCTAGGGCTGTGCGGCCCATGTTCCAGGCCATTTCTCACACGTAAGAGCCTATTTTTGCGAATTTCCATGCACGTTGCACTCCGTTCGGGACCTAAGGTGTCCGAAAAATGCTCGAAAAATACCAATTCTTTGCCAGAGCGAACCGAAGGACGATACGAAAATTCTCAGGAATCCAAAGGTGGCGGGGGACCACAAAAAGTCGACCAAACTACCCGAACAAGAGGCCAGCTGTCGGATCACTAAAACGAGCATAACTTCTCCGTCTGGCGTCCGATTAGAGTGCGGTTTGTCTCGTTGGAAAGATAATGATGTGGCCCACGCCATGGGAGGCAAATTTCAAAGAGTACACATGCATATACCGACGTATAAAAAAACTAGATGAATCCGCCGTTTCGGACTGTTTTCGTGAGCTATATGTAGCACACGGTCCGAGCCGATTCCTGGCACCCGGCCCGATGTCCATGGTGCCTGCCCGGACACGTACGGCCGGGTGGTAGGAGACATTAGACGAGGTTTCTGTGGATCCTAGGGCTGTGCGGCCCATGTTCCAGGCCATTTCTCACACGTAAGAGCCGTTTTTTGCGAATTTCCATGCACGTTGCACTCCGTTCGGGACCTAAGGTGTCCGAAAAATGCTCGAAAAATACCAATTCTTTGCCAGAGCGAACCGAAGGACGATACGAAAATTCTCAGGAATCGAAAGGTGGCGGGGGACCACAAGAAGTCGACCAAACTACCCGAACAAGAGGCCAGCTGTCGGATCACTAAAACGAGCATAACTTCTCCGTCCGGCGTCCGATTAGAGTGCGGTTTGTCTCGTTGGAAAGATAATGATGTGGCCCACGCCATGGAGGCAAATTTCAAAGAGTACACATGCATATACCGACGTATAAAAAAACTAGATGAATTCGCCGTTTCGGACTGTTTTCGTGAGCTATATGTAGCACACGGTCCGAGCCGATTCCTGGGACCCGGCCCGATGTCCATGGTGCCTGCCCGGATACATACGGTCGGGTAGTATGAGACATTAGACGAGGTTTCTGTGGATCCTAGGGCTGTGCGGCCAACGTTCCAGGCCATTTCTCACACGTAAGAGCCGTTTTTTGCGAATTTCCATGCACGTTGCACTCCGTTTGGGACCTAAGGTGTCTGAAGAGTTGCATCTTTATTACTCATGGGGCGCTTCTTTGTAACTCCTGATCCGCCGGTACCCTGAGTTAAGTTTGCTCAGGACGAGCAAAGTTTAAGCTTGGGGAGGTTGTTGGCGTCGTTAAACCATGATTTGACCGCCACCCTACCGGTAAATAAATGTATAACACCAAGATTTTGTGCATAGTAGATAGGATTAATGCTACTCCACAAGTTTTGGTGGATATATGGATGCAGGAGTGAATAATGGAGAAAAGTGGGCCCAGCCAGGGAAAATCCCTGGCCGGCCGGCCCCACCCTAGGCCGGCCGGCCCCACCTGGTGGCCGCAGGCCCCAGACTTCCTCCAGTGGGCTGGAAACTGGTCCACAACGCATAATTCAAGGCCCAACCCAGCGGATTTGCGCCGACTTACCAGAGGTGGGCCATTTGGGCCTTAACTTGGCCCCTACTGCAATTCTGCCGCCCCCACGAAGTAGCCGACCTTCAGACCGCCTTCAGGAGTGCATCAGGAGCGTTGAGGCAGAAGGCGGTGGCCAACTGCCACAGGGGACGGCCTGCCGGCCCCCTTACCCGGCCGGCCGGCCGACCTTGGCGCCACCGCCTCTCCAGCTTCGGCTATTTAATCCCCTGGGTCCTGGAGAGGCTATAAATACCCCTGGCCGGCTGCAGAAACATTTCGCACCATCACACTTCATCCAAGTGTTCATTAGTTTAGTTTAGTAGTAGCTTTGGGAGTTAGAGTAGAGTAGAGTAGAGTGAGAGCTCTCTCGGGCTTCCGGAGTCTTCTCGGAGTTCGGTATAGTTCTTTGTATCCTTACTCTTTTGAGATATTATTTTATTCAATATAATTATATTTAGTTTTGTCTTTATTTATTTATTTTAGTAGTTCTTTTCTATTTAGTTTATTTATTCGTTAAGTAAGTGCTCGTAGAAGTCTTGTTGTGGGATTCGTGATTGTTGGAATAGCAAGTACGAGAGAGTGCCGTCGTCGGAGATGACGTCGTGTGAAATCTGTGCTTGTTCATTCTTAGATAGGACTGCTCCGTTGATCAAGAGTAGCTCCTCTAGGCGGGTTGTAAGCATGGCGCTTAGAACTTGGCCTATGCACGTTTGGCACCCAGCCCCACGGAGGATGGTAGCCGCGAGTGTATGTGACAGCTGCACCGGTCTCTGTAATCCACCACGTCGGGTTGGACTCAGCAGGGTCTTAATTATAGCATACGGTTCCCTAGGTTTGAACTAGCATCATCGGTTAACCTAGCACGTGTGTGCCCCGAAACGACATGACTTGTATGTGTATGAGCTTAGCTAGAGTAAATAACCTTTGTAGAATTGACTGCTAGGAAAAGTAAATAATAGATGAACATACAGGTAGCCTTAACTCTATCTCGTTGCTCTCCCAAATGTATACTATGATTTATTTCTTTTATTTACCTTGGATTTGAGGATGTGTGTGCCACCCATATATATCATGCCTATCTTACCCCCGTCTCAAGTATAGTTTGATACATTATCCTTTCTCCAAATTATCCAGTGCATTGCTATTATTCAGCTCCCTTTTGCTCTACTTCCCTGCGGAAATATAAATACGATAACCCTGGAATACTCCAAGGTGAAATGCTACAATGGTGATCCGTGCGCTTGCGGAATTAATGAATTTAATTTTATCGCATAAGAACCGCCAACAAGCATTTCAGAAATGCTTGTTGGTGGTTCTTATGCTATACTAAATATTTCTATTCCGCAAGCGCACGGATCACCATTGTAGCACTTCACCATGGAGTATTCTAGGGTATCGTATTTATAATTTCCACAGGGAAGCTAGCAGAAAATTCCACAAAGATACTGTCTAAATCGATCGTATGTAAATCACGTCAAACATTGGAAGTTTGATAAAGGTGGCACTCATGAAGTAAACCATAAAAGAATAATTAGCAAAAGGTTGGGAGAGCAACGAGTAGAGAAAAGGGTTTCCTAAAATATATCCATCCTAAGTATTTTATATTCAGCAATCTAAGAATTTACAATTATACACTCAAGATCTTACAACAGTCATATCACTGTGCATCGGGGCACGAATGTGCCAAAGTAATAAACTTGTTCTGATGGTCGAACTACCACCGGGCATAATCTCAAAAGAACAGAGGCACAGAAGTGGCCCATCCAACCAACAGAAAAAGATTAAATACTCTGGGGAACCACCCGCTATAATTATGACCCTGCTAGGTCCAACCCGGACGTGGTGGATTACAGAGACCGGTGCAGCTGTCACATACACTCGCGGCTACCATCCTCCGTGGGGTTGGGTGCAAACTCGCGTCTAGAATAATTTCTTGAACCATACAAGCAATCACTCTAAATAATCTACCCTTAGCTAACAGGGCAGACCACCCATGCTCAATAAACTTAAGTGAATTGTTTACGCATAGACCAGCTGACAACTCACGTAAGTCCGTCTCACACAGACGTGGATCCAACACAGAGATACTTCCGAAGTAATTACTCAGAGCAATAATATAAATTAAACGAATTACTGAATTAAATAAATAAGAAAAGATATACATAATAATATTTATTCAAAAGAAAGTAAAGATACAAAGAGCTTTACCACACTTCCGAAGATGACTCCGCAACCCTGAGCAAAGCTCACACTCTAACTCTAACTCCCAACTAATGCTAACACTAAACAAGAAGAGTAAATGGATTCTTCAATGAGGTGCGAGTTGCTTCTGAGGCCGGGGGGTCCTATTTATAGCTTGTACATGGCGGTGGGAACCCGTTGGCCGAAGCTGCAGAGGCGGCGCCGCTATGGTCGGCCGGCCGGCCTGGTAGGGTGGCCGGCCGGCCGTCCACAGTGTCGGTTTGCGACCGCCTCTTCTGTCGACGCTCCAGATTGCTTGGTGGAGTCGGTCCCAAAGTCGGTTTTCTGCTGGGGTCGGCAGAAATGGAGTAAGGGCCAAGTTTAGGCCCACTGTAGCCCATCTTCTAGAATGTTTGCTATTTCTTCACTTGGGCTTTAATTATTCTCGGTGCTGGACATCTTAGGAGCCTGCTGGTCAAGGATCGACAGCAGCAGGGGCCAAGGGTGGCCGGCCGGCCTGTGATTGGGCCGGCCGGCCTACGTTTCTCTCCACAGGCGGCCATTTCTTCTGTATTTACTCCTGCACTCATAAATCATCCAAAACTCGTGGAACTTTATTAATAAATAAAACATTGCCGAATTTTGGTGATTACCCTTTTATTTACGATATGTTGACGGTAATTTAATGACTTAAACACCGTCAACAAACCCCCCAAGCTTAAACTTTGCTCGTCCCCGAGCAAAATAAAAACTTAGGTAATCGGCGGATCAGGAGTTGCATCAATATTAATTTCTTGCGGGTATCTGATATACAACAACATACTCCAAGACAACAAGTAATCCATAAACCAGCACAATTTATTCATCAAGCATGCATACATCCGGTGGGGCTTATTGATTACTTTGTCTTGTGACATTGAAAAGCAGAACAGCATTATTAGGTTTTCGTTAAACATATTCTGCAAATAACAAGTCCAGAGTTTTTATTTGCTGCATAAGAAAAACTTCAAGAATTCTCCTTTAAGTCTTTTGCACTTCCCCTTTTTGTCTCTCTTTTGTGGAAGCTATTTCCTACAAAACATCGCTCATAACCTAATGCTAGAAAGGATGGTCATTCTGGTGGAGCTTGGTTTGGATGTGCATATCCTTCACATATATTTTGTAAGGTTAAAGGATGATCTCAAGGAAACAGAGCAACTCTTCATAATCAGTCCAATGATAAACATGGGAAGAGAAATCACTCATAAATTTTTCTGTCTTCTTGGCTCAAGAGAATTTTTGAGGGTGGCCATCACCTTTATAAAAATCTTTGCTGCGCATCACGGGAGTTTTTTTTTATTTTTATTTTTTTTTACTCCCGTAATTGCAGCGTGTGAGGAAGATTTTTAGATGGCCTAATAATTTTCGAATTTTCTTGAGCTCTTGAAGGAAGACAAAAGAATTTTGAAGGATGAGTGGTAATGAATTTCTCAAATTCCCAGAAGAAGGATGACTGACATAAAGAGAGCAGTGTTCCGAGAGATCAAAATTCAACCGAACTCAATATATAAAAGATAGATAAGAGCGAGGTTTGTTTTTATAAGTTTTGCAATATATGGCTCTGGTAGGTAATTGATTCCTCACAGGGGAAGTGCAGGACAAAAAGGGTTTTAGTTGCAGCATTTATAAAGATGAAAACATCTCTGGACTATTATTGCAGAAACATGCTAACTTAACCCAATGCAGCCATATCATGCAAGTCAATGCCTAGGCTTGGTAAACCAGGTGCTACCCACACAGACATAGCAATACTAGAAGTGTGATCGTGCCAGATTATTTCTCACTTAAATATACAAGGAGTAGCGATTGCATAAAAGATACAAGCAGAAAACTAATAGAGCAACTATACATCATATCCTTTATGCGTGGGTAGAACAACCAAGATTCGGCAACAAAAATAAACCCGATTTTTTTAATATATATTAACAAAAACAAACCAAACTGCAGGATGGACGAACGACTGATACAACCGACGGTCAAGCGAGGTCGGGCAAGGTGATACAGCATACAAGACAGACAAACAACATAGAACTCCGAAACTCTCCCCCCCAAGCTTAGGCCTTTGCAAGGCATAAACTTGACCCAATCCTAGTGGTAAGAAGATGTCCAGGGGTCCCACTCCCCCTGGGAAGGCGGGTCAAAGAAGGGAACAGAGCCAGCGTGCTGCTCAGGTGGTGGCTGTGCCTCAGGCTGTGGTACGGGTTGGGGCCCGTACTGCTGCTGCTGGGACTGGGAAGTATCGATGTTCAGGCCTGAGGCGATCTGCTGGCAGAGGTTATATGTGTTATCTATCCTACCGCCCTGGTAGTAGACCTGACCTTGGAGGTCGGTCACGAGGTTGGCTGTGTCATGCATGGTTTCTTGGAGCTGTGCAACTTCTTGCTCGAGGTACCAGTAGTTCCAGTTGGGTGCAAACCTAGCTGAGCGGGAGGGTCCCACTTGTGGGCCGCTCATGAACCGTGGAGCGTGAGAGCTCTGCGGGTATGGGCCAGGCTGAAACTGCACTCCCGGCTGAAACTGTACTCTCCCTGCGGCTGCATGGCCACCGGGAGGATAGTGGAACTGGTGAATCCCCTGCACACCCTGTGGGGGTGGCCAAACAGGAGAGTCGCTGCGTGTGTCGGGGTCACTTGAGTGGTGGGACCCTGAGCTCTCAGCTCTGGGTGCAGCAGTGGGTACGGCTGAAGGTGTGACAGAGGGTCCAGCAGTGGAAGGTCCAGCAGTGGTTCCTGTGCCCCTGGCTCTAGACCGGGTCACAGGTCCTTCTGCTACGCTGTGGCGGGCTGGCTCGGCTATCCTCAGATCAATGGTCAGGCTTTTGGTGCGATAGAGCCCTAGCCTCGGCTCGGGCAGCTCAATCTCTATGCTGTACCCATGGTAGACCATGCGGTAGTGCCCTTCAGCTATTCTATTGATCATGTGGGCTTGGCGAAAGTGATCGAACCCAATCAACACTTGGGTCCCAGGCAAAAAGGCTACGCGTGCTTGGTTTAACATCCCTAAGCCTCGTGCAATTCTAGTGATGTATGACGTGAACAAGATAGGAGCACTTGAAGTAAACGTCACACCCAACCAATGATTAAGCACATAAAGCAGAGGGTTGATTTTAATTTTCTTTACCATAGCATAAAGGTAGCACAGATCAATTCTGGTGACAGCCCTATTCTCATGACGGGGTGACAAAACGAAACCGCACCAACGATGCAAGATTCTTAGGGAAGGGTTATGAATTTCGCCAGTGCGGCGGTGTACTCCGTTTTCCCCAGATATTTTAACCCAGAAGGTGAGTTCGTTAAAGCCCTTAAGTTTGTCTAGAGCTGTCTGCCCACTACGCTCAAAGCCCAATAAATCACTCATGTCATTAAACGGCAAGTCAAACTCCTGATTAAACAAGCGAAATTTTATTCGTGTACGTGCTACGGTTTTATCAGGGACAATTTGCAAGGTGATTAAAAACTCAGTAGAAAGCCACTTCGCGCCTAGCTCAAAGGTATTAGAGAAGTCAGTAAGGCCTGTGTACCTGAGAGCTTGGTCGAAATCCTCTTTGATGCCGATGTCGGTGAGGAATTGAGGGTCGAAAACACGTGAGTGCTGAAACTCACGGTCTCTTAACCCGGCGATGCGGTTCCTTTCATCCTCGTTGTGTGCCACAATGTGCTGCTCGTGCTCCATGTAGCGCACGATCGGGCCGACCGGCTCCACGCTCAGTGGTTCCGGTGGTTGCTGAGTCCCAGCATCGGGGAGTCCCAGCAGCGGACCCAGAGTGTGAGCTGCTGCCACGACTCTTGCTACTAACCTTCCTCTTGAGCGAAGTGAAGAAGCTCATGGTGACCTGCACAAATGATTAGACAGCAAATACCCGAAGGGAATAGTGAATAAATATTAGCGGGTTAGCTGTCCAGAGGTTAGTCGTCCAGAAGTTAGTCGTCCAAGGTGGGGTTTATTAGGACCACCACTCAGCAGCAAGAAAAAAAATAAAAATATATATATATTTTTTTATTACCTAATTATCACTGATTGCTTGATTAGGAGATTTTAAGCGAGGGAGGAAGAAGAGCCCGTCGAGCTGTGGTGCGAGAAAACATGGAGGCGCTGGCCTCCATTTATGGGCGCGCGCGGGCGCCGAGGCGAGGCCGGACGTGGCCGGCCGGCGGACACGGTGGGCCGGCCGGCGGGCCCCGGCGTCGCCTCGCGACGGGACGGCAGCGGTGGAGGAGCGGCGTCGAGTGGAGCGCCGTGGTGCGCCTTTCGGTGCACATGCTCGCACAGGGAGGATGGGACGCCGTCCTCTGTTGTCATCGATTTCTCCTCCGTTCACGCGAGTGTCTGAGGCATTCGAGCATGCTACGACGTAGGGGAGCAGGTGAGACAGGCGTAGGGCGTCGGTGGTGCTTGGCGGCGACCGGAGGTGGCCGGCCGGTGGGCCCGGCTGGCCGGCCGGCGGGGCCAAGCGCTCACTTTGGCGCGTCCTTCTCCTGTGTGTGGTGCTACATCTGTACGCCTCCTGCAGCTCCTTTGTCCAAAGCAAAGTGATGACAGGTGGGGTTGGCCGGGCTCGGAAGGGTCCCGGTCAAACCAAAAATCGTTTTTTTTAATAAATGCGCAGCGCGTAAAATTTATTAGAACGGGAAAAGTGAATTTTATTCCATGGATAACGACGGTTTAAATCCTCCCGTCAGAGGTGTATTAGCGTCCGGATTAAAATTATTTCGGGTTTTTCTAACGGCCCTGACGCTTCTACTTTTGTCCAACGGTCGAGCGTTGACATCTTGAAATTTTCCGTGTGGACAAGATCTTCCGCACTTTCTTAGCGAGAGCCGTCTTGGGTTCCTTTTTCTTCGGGGCAGTCTTCTTTGGCTCTCTCTTCTTCGGAGTGCGGGTTTTCTTTGGTTTCTCCTCTTTCTTGGGGACCTCCTTGTTTATGTCGTCCGTTATCGTCACTCTTCCATTCGTCAACTTCGGAGGGGCGTACGGGGGCTTCTCGATGAATTGGTAACAAAAGGTGTCTCCCCATTTGTTGGTCATTGTACCAACACATATCCTTCCTTGAGGCACGGCAGGGGGTTTTGCAACCTTTGACTTCCCTGCGGGTGTTCCCTCTGGCCTCACAACTTTCCGCGAAACAATCGCCATGGCAGTTACGCTTTTTATCTTTTCCTCACAATAGGATTTTCTTTTGTTTTCACAAGAGGGGTCAAGATTAAACGATCACGCGTGTGATAGGTTCGTGATAAACAAACGAGATCAAGACAGCATTTAAATAAAAACAGGGAATTTTCTAGCTAAGCTTCCCCGGCAACGACGCCAGAAATGCTTGTTGGCGGTTCTTATGCGATAAAATTAAATTCATTAATTCCGCAAGCGCACGGATCACCATTGTAGCATTTCACCTTGGAGTATTCCAGGGTTATCGTATTTATATTTCCGCAGGGAAGTAGAGCAAAAGGGAGCTGAATAATAGCAATGCACTGGATAATTTGGAGAAAGGATAATGTATCAAACTATACTTGAGACGGGGGTAAGATAGGCATGATATATATGGGTGGCACACACATCCTCAAATCCAAGGTAAATAAAAGAAATAAATCGTAGTATACATTTGGGAGAGCAACGAGATAGAGTTAAGGCTACCTGTATGTTCATCTATTATTTACTTTTCCTAGCAGTCAATTCTACAAAGGTTATTTACTCTAGCTAAGCTCATACACATACAAGTCATGTCGTTTCGGGGCACACACGTGCTAGGTTAACCGATGATGCTAGTTCAAAACTAGGGAACCGTATGCTATAATTAAGACCCTGCTGAGTCCAACCCGGACGTGGTGGATTACAAAGACCGGTGCAGCTGTCACATACACTCGCGGCTACCATCCTCCGTGGGGCTGGGTGCCAAACGTGCATAGGCCAAGTTCTAAGCGCCATGCTTACAACCCGCCTAGAGGAGCTACTCTTGATCAATGGAGCAGTCCTATCTAAGAATGAACAAGCACAGATTTCACACGACGTCATCTCCGACGAAGGCACTCTCTCGTACTTGCTATTCCAACAATCACGAATCCCACAACAAGACTTCTACGAGCACTTACTTAACGAATAAATAAACTAAATAGAAAAGAACTACTAAAATAAGTAAATAAAGACAAAACTAAATATAATTATATTGAATAAAATAATATCTCAAAAGAGTAAGGATACGAAGAACTATACCGAACTCCGAGAAGACTCCGGAAGCCCGAGAGAGCTCTCACTCTACTCTACTCTACTCTAACTCCCAAAGCTACTACTAAACTAAACTAATGAACACTTGGATGAAGTGTGATGGTGCGAATTGTTTCTGCAGCCGGCCAGGGGTATTTTGTAGCCTCTCCAGGACCCAGGGGATTAAATAGCCGAAGCTGGAGAGGCGGTGGCGCCAAGGTCGGCCGGCCGGCCGGGTAGGGGGCCGGCCGGCCGTCCCCTGTGGCGGTTGGCCACCGCCTTCTGCCTCAACGCTCCTGATGCACTCCTGAAGGCGGTCTGAAGGTCGGCTACTTCGTGGGGGCGGCAGAATTGCAGTAGGGGCCAAGTTAAGGCCCAAATGGCCCACCTCTGGTAAGTCGGCGTAAATCCGCTGGGTTGGGCCTTGAATTATGCGTTGTGGACCAGTTTCCAGCCCACTGGAGGAAGTCTGGGGCCTGCGGCCACCAGGTGGGGCCGGCCGGCCAGGGATTTTCCCTGGCTGGGCCCACTTTTCTCCATTATTCACTCCTGCATCCAAATATCCACCAAAACTTGTGGAGTAGCATTAATCCTATCTACTATGCACAAAATCTTGGTGTTATACATTTATTTACCGGTAGGGTGGCGGTCAAATCATGGTTTAACGACCGCCAACAGCGGCCCACGTTCCAGGCCATTTCTCACATGTAAGAGCCATTTTTTGCGAATTTCCATGCACGTTGCACTCCGTTCGGGACCTAAGGTACCCGAAAAATGCTCGAAAAATTCCAATTCTTTGCCAGAGCGAACCGAAGGACGACACGAAAATTCCCAGGAATCCAAAGGTGGCGGGGGACCGCAAGAAATCGACCAAACTACCCGAACAAAAGGCCAGCTGTCGGATCACTAAAACGAGCATAACTTCTCCGTCCGGCGTTCGATTAGAGTGCGGTTTGCTCGTTGGAAAGAAACGACGTGGCCCACGCCATCGGAGGCGAATTTCAAAGAGTACACATGCATATACCGATGTATAAAAAAAATAGATGAATCCGCCGTTTCGGAACGTTTTCGTGATCTATATATAGCACACGGTCCGAGCCGATTCCTGGCACCCGGCCCGATGTCCATGGTGCCTGCCCGGATACATACGGCCGGGTAGTAGGAGACATTTGACGAGGTTTCTGTGGATCCTAGGGCTGTGCGGCCCATGTTCCAGGCCATTTCTCACACGTAAGAGCCATTTTTTGCGAATTTCCATGCACGTTGCACTCCGTTCGGGACCTAAGGTGTCCGAAAAATCCTCGAAAAATACCAATTCTTTGCCAGAGCGAACCGAAGGACGATACGAAAATTCACAGGAATCCAAAGGTGGTGGGGGACCACAAGAAGTCGACCAAACTACCCGAACAAGAGGCCAGCTGTCGGGTCACTAAAACGAGCATAACTTCTCCGTCCGGCGTCCGATTAGAGTGCGGTTTGTCTCGTTGGAAAGATAACGACGTGGCCCACGCCATGGGAGGAGAATTTCAAAGAGTACACATGCATATACCGATGTATAAAAAAAATAGATGAATCCGCCGTTTCGGACCGTTTTCGTGAGCTATATATAGCACACGGTCCAAGGCGATTCCTGGCACCCGGCCCGATGTCCATGGTGCCTGCACAGATACGTGCGGCCGGGTAGTAGGAGACATTTGACGAGGTTTCTGTGGATCCTAGGGCTGCGCGGCCCACGTTCCAGGCCATTTCTCACACGTAAGAGCCGTTTTTTGCGAATTTCCATGCACGTTGCACTCCGTTCGGGACCTAAGGTATCCGAAAAATGCTCGAAAAATTCCAATTCTTTGCCAGAGCGAACCGAAGGACGATACGAAAATTCCCAGGAATCCAAAGGTGGCGGGGGACCACAAGAAGTCGACCAAACTGCCCGAACAAGGGGCCAGCTGTCGGATCACTAAAACGAGCATAACTTCTCCGTCCGGCGTCCGATTAGAGTGCGGTTTGCTCGTTGGAAAGATAACGACGTGGCCCACGCCATGGGAGGCGAATTTCAAAGAGTACACAAGCATATACCGATGTATAAAAAAATAGATGAATCCGCCGTTTCGGAACGTTTTCGTGATCTATATATAGCACACGGTCCGAGCCGATTCCTGGCACCCGGCCCGATGTCCATGGTGCCTGCCCGGATACGTACGGCCGAGTAGTAGGAGACATTTGACGAGGTTTCTGTGGATCTGTTGACGGCTGTTAGAGCAAGAATTTACCGTCAACTATCTGCACTCTTTTACGTAGAATCCATCCCCAAAGGTAGACTTAGGTCTTTAAACTAATGATTTCCACGAGTCTTGGTGAATTTGTGAGTGCAGGTGTATTTCACAGGAAAACGGGGAAAAGGAAGCATAAAAGGCCAACTTCGCAAACACCGATTTTCCCAGGAATAAACATATCTCCAATAAAGCCAAAACTCCAAAGAAACGACTTCGAGAAAACCCATAGCAGGTGGATCAGAGGTGCAGGCAACCAGGGAAGCCCACCAGAGAAATCCCAAGACCTTGCTGCAGATTACACCGTTCCTTAGGGAAAACAAATACGATACCTTGGAATACTCCCGGGTGAAGTGCTACAACGGTATTCCGTGCGCTTGCGGATTTATTCGTGGTGTAAGAAATACCAACAAGCATTTCCGGCGCCGTTGCCGGGGAACGGTTGCTAATTCTGTAGTGGACCAGGTTTGCCCTCGTAACTTATCTTTACATTTCCCGTTCAATTAAATTAGAAAAAAAATATATACACACATGGAGTCATCACCTACAATCCAATCTTTTTCCACTCCACGGGGCGAGCTCTTAGAGCCACCATGTTCATCTCAATTTGTTGTTTCAACAAGTTATGAGCTCTTCCCCAGTTTTATTTCTTTGATCAAAGGTCTTTCTTTCTCTGGTTTTAAACATGAAAATCCTTTTGAACATTTACGAGAGTTTGAGCAATTGTGTGCATGCCGATTGATCAATGGCATGACACATGAAACTTTAAAGTGGAAATTGTTTTCCTTCTCTCTCAATGGGAAGGCGAAGCAATGGTACACTTACACCGCTAAGAGAGTGAACGGCAATTGGAAAGAATTGCGAGACAAATGTTGTCTAGCATTTTTTCCCGTATCCCGTATCACTTCTCTACGAGCGGAAATAATTAACTTTCGCCAAGAGGAGGAAGAAACCCTTAGTGCGGCATGGATATGGTTCTGTTCATTAACAGATTTCGGTCCAGAGTTATTGCTCCCAGAACCCGTTCTTTTGCAACACTTTTATTTAGGGTTGAGCAAAAACAACGCACTTTATCTTGACACGGCTGCCGGTGGTTCTTTTTCTCATAAGACCATAGCGGAAGCAAAAGATTTGCTTGAAAGAATTGTTGAAAATACACCTTTTTCCGCTGAAATACCTGTGGAGCCGGAGTCAAAAGATGAGGAACTCATTGTGGAAACACAACAAAAGGTGTCTACCTTGGTAGACCCAACATCCGAGTCCTCATCTGATTCACGAACAATGACAGAGGATGATGAACCTCTCGAGTTCCCATTTGAGTTCGAGGAAGAAATTTTTGAAGATTTTGGAAACACCTCGAACTATTTATTTCAAAAGAGACCGCCTGTTCCTTTGCCACCTCCCGAACCGATTGAAAAAGAATATCTTGTGGAGACTGTTCGGGAGCTTACTTCAATCATGAGCGATGAATGGTTGAGGGAGAATGAGCTATCCATGGATATCATTCGGCTCTGCCCTCCCTCAACCAACCTATGCTGCTCCATCAAAGGAACCAAGGTGGATGCACTCTACAACCCTCTTGTTGGTGCCAATGTCCTCTCCGACACATTTGCATTGTCAATCTTCGGCAATCGATCATGGACATCAACAAACAAACTCCTCAAGCACCCCTCAGGCCACATTCTTGAGAGTTTGGGGATTGTCAGAGATGTAACTCTCTATCATGAAGACTTTGAGGTTATCCTGGATTTCTACGTCTTCGAAGTCCCAGACTTTGACATAATGATAGGGCATCCCATAGAAAAATTCCTCATTGATGCCCCATCATTTGGAAACCTTGATTTCACCCTCGGAAAAGAGTCATTCTCCATACCAATTACCACCTCACAAAACACTCTTTCCAATGAACCACTTGAGGAATATCAAGTGGAGGAGGTCATGGCCATTTTTCCTCATATAGACCCTGAGTTAGCCTTGGAAGAAGATGCACAAGATTTTATCTTAGAAGAAGCCGACTCAGAGGACACTTTTGAGCTACCACAAACCACACCACCACCACGACCTCCCATTGATCTCAAAGCGCTACCTCCCGGTTTGCGCTATGCTCTCTTGCACGGAGATCCGCAAGCTCCCGTCATCATAAGTGACAAGCTTTCGGAGGAAGAAACCACCAAACTCATAGCCGTGCTTGAAAAACATCGCTCCGTCCTTGGCTACTCACTTAAAGACCTAAAAGGGATCAGCCCTGCTCTCTGCACCCATCGCATTCCTACGGGTCCTGAAAGTACACCTACAAGGGAGCCTCAAAGGAGGCTAAACAATGCGATGAGAGAAGTTGTGAAGAAAGAGGTCTTGAAGCTTTTACCCGGGATCATCTATCCTGTTCCTCACAGTGATTGGGTGAGCCCCGTACAAGTGGTACCCAAGAAAGGAGGTATGACGGCTGTTCATAATGATAAAAATGAACTTATTCCTCAAAGAACCGTCACGGGTTGGAGAATGTGCATTGACTACCGGAAGCTTAACAAGGGTACAAAGAAAGATCATTTTCCGCTGTCCTTCATCGATGAGATGTTGGAACGGTTGGCAAATCCTTCTTTCTTTGGTTTCCTTGATAGGTATTCAGGATATCATCAAATTCCCATCCACCCCGACGATCAAAGTAAGACCACTTTCACATGCCCGTATGGAACTTATGCTTATCGTCGCATGTCCTTTGGTTTATGCAATGCACCTGCCTCGTTCCAACGTTGCATGATGTCTATTTTCTCTGATATGATCGAAGAAATTATGGAAGTTTTTATGGATGATTTCTCTGTTTATGGAAAAACCTTCAATCATTGCTTAGAAAATTTGGACAAGGTCTTACAGAGATGCCAAGAGAAGGACCTGGTACTTAATTGGGAAAAGTGCCATTTCATGGTCCGAGAGGGCATAGTTCTTGGACACCTTGTGTCTGAGAGAGGCATAGAGGTGGACAAAGCAAAAATAGAAGTTATAGAAAAGCTTCCACCTCCTGTGAATATCAAGGGTATCCGTAGTTTTCTGGGTCATGCTGGTTTTTACCGTCGCTTCATAAAAGATTTCTCTCAGATTGCACGACCCCTTACAAACTTGCTTGCTAAGGATGCACCCTTTGATTTCAATGATGAATGCATGCATGCCTTTGCTACTCTCAAGAATGCACTCATCTCTGCTCCAATCATTCAACCCCCTGATTGGACGCTTCCTTTTGAGATAATGTGTGATGCTAGTGATTATGCTGTGGGGGCAGTTCTTGGTCAGATGAAAGACAAAAAGCATCATGCAATTTCTTATGCTAGCAAAACTTTGACGGGAGCTCAGTTAAATTATACCACCACTGAGAAAGAGCTCCTTGCCGTTGTTTTTGCTTTTGACAAGTTTAGATCTTACTTAGCTGGAGCAAAAATTATCGTTTACACTGATCTTGCTGCTCTGAGATATCTGCTTGCTAAGAAAGATGCTAAACCTCGTCTCATAAGATGGATCCTTCTGCTCCAAGAGTTTGATCTTGAAATTAAAGATAAGAAAGGAGTAGAAAATTCTATGGCAGATCATTTATCGCGTATGCAGTTCACTAACTTGCAGGAGTTACCCATAAATGACTTCTTATGCGATGACATGCTGCTAAAAGTGACGGATTCACACCCTTGGTACGCCGACATTGTGAACTTCATCACCACAGGATATGGACCACCAGGGGCGGATAAAAGAAGATTGATATATGAAAGCCGCCGTCACTTATGGAATGAGCCATACCTCTATCGTGTCTGCGCCGATGGACTGCTTAGGCGATGTGTGCCCACTCCCGAGAGCACACATATCATTGAGAAATGCCATGCAGCCCCATATGGTGGACACTATGGTGCCTTTCACACTCAAGCAAAAATCTGGCAAAGTGGATTCTTTTGGCCAACCATGTATGAAGATACAAAAGAATTCATTAGAAGGTGTCCACAATGCCAGAGATTTGGAGGCATCACAGCACGGGATGCAATGCCCCTCACATACAACCTTCAAGTCGAACTCTTCGATGTATGGGGCATTGACTTCATGGGACCATTCGTGAAGTCCCAAGATTGTGAGTACATATTGGTGGCAGTGGATTACGTATCCAAATGGGTAGAAGCTATGTCATGCCGAGCTGCAGACTCCAAACACGCTCGCCGGATGTTCCATGAGATTATCTTTCCAAGGTTTGGAACTCCGAGAATGGTGATAAGCGACGGAGGGTCTCACTTCATTGATAAGACCTTCTGTAGCTTTCTAAGAGAGCTTGGAGCAAAGCACAACATTGCCACTCCATACCATCCTCAAACAAATGGGCAGGCCGAGACATCCAACAAACAAATCAAACGGATCCTGCAGAAAACAGTCTTGGAGATGGGGAAGGGATGGAAGAACAAGCTACCCGATGCACTATGGGCATATAGAACAGCTTACAAGACACCCATAGGCATGTCACCATACCAGCTCGTCTATGGAAAAACATGCCATCTGCCAGTCGAGTTGGAACATAAGGCATATTGGGCCATGAGGACTTGGAACATGGATATGAAAGGAGCTGGGTGGAGAAGAAAAATGGTGATAGCTGAGTTAGAAGAATGGAGAGACAAAGCATATCACAACTTAGCCATCTACAAGGAGCGTACAAAGCGCTGGCATGACCGGCGAATAAAACTAAAAGAATTCAAAGTTGGAGACAAGGTGTTGCTTTTCAACTCAAGGGTAAAGCTCTTCGGGCATGGAAAATTGAGAAGTAAATGGGACGGACCATACACCATCATCGACACGTCGACTCATGGAGCAATCACACTCCAAGACGACGGAGGTAATGTATTCAAGGTAAATGGTCAGCGTCTTAAAATTTATTTTGAACCCGAAGCAAATCAGGAATTTGATGTCATGAATTTATTTGATTTAAATATCCTTTCTTAATCTCTGCATCGAAATATCCTTCTATACCCTGTATATCCAGAAGATACCTTTCCTAACAAAGCTCCACGAAAAACAGAAGGACCAGAACCTGTCAAGGCAGGTCGGCCGACCTGGCTACCAGGGTCGGCCGACCCCCTAGGCATCCTCTGCCTTCCATCTTTTGTCCAGCCTGCTATCCAACCTTTCCCTTCCTTGTTCCCTTATGTTTAGAAATATATCCTTCGTGTCCTCGCCAGGAGAGGGGTGAAACCACTATAAAAGCAACCCATTGCACCCTCTCTCCATTCATCTCTTCCAAAGCTCCACTCCTTCAACCTTGCTACCATGACCAAGATCAAAGGTGCACCACACCTTTACTACAGCAAGGAGAACCCCTTCGCCGGCCTCACCAATGAGGAACTCACAAGGGAACTGGAGAGACTCCTCGAGAAAGCTAATACACTAGAGAAAACCTTGGCTCAAATAAGGGAGGAGGAGGACAAGATCGACAAAGAGCTGAAGCACATCGACGAGATCTTGGCTGGGAAAGGAATAGTCCTCCCAAAATAAAAATTTACTTCTAGGCGCACCTTTTTACTATTTCTAAATCAATTAGGTTTATTTCCCTTCAATTGTAATGCGCTTATCAGTTTTATATTTCAATCATGATAGTGCTCCCCGGGCTTGCATACCGGTAGAGCAAATTTGTGTTTCCATGTTTTTTGTCATTTTTGAAGGAAACAGGCAAAAAGGCAAGTGTGGGGGGGGGGGGGGGGGGGGGACATCGCCATATCTGGAACAATCACGACCAAATCATCCAGAATCATACGAGGCAACTCAGGAACATCCACCACGCGAAATATAAGCACCAGTGGGGTCCAGGCCAGGTCGGCCGATCCCACCAGGAGGGTCGGCCCCACCAGGAGGGTCGGCCGACCCCTGGTGATCCCCACCAGGCTCCAGACTCCTCCTGCCTCCTGAGTTTGCACCACACTTCCACTTTTTGCCTGCTACACCATCAAGTTCATTCTGATAATCTGAAAATCAAATAAAACTTGACGCACTAATTTTTTGGGAAAATCATTTTTTGATTTATCTTACGCCCACAACTCTACCTCTCACATTCATGGACTTGCACACTTGTTATTTCTCGCTTCATCGCTGAATGCTTGTGAACACCTTATCATTAGGAACCCATGTTTTTCCTAGATAATTGGCATGTGAGATATGGTTTGTCGAAATGATCTTTGCTTAACCTTCAAGTCCTTGGGAATTTTATCTTTATGAAAATCAAAATTCCATAGTATGATGCTCCTCATTTGATTACATTCTCCTACCAAGGCCAAAGAACTTTATATGAATATCTTGATAGCCTATAAGCTGCTAGTGTCCGAGCCGACATGTACGGCCGAGCCGAGCCTCATTTCGGACCGTTTTCGTGAGCTATATATAACACACGGTCCGAGCCGATTCCTGGCACCCGGCCAGATGTCCATGGTGCCTGCCCGGATATGTACGGCCGGGTAGTAGGAGACATTTGACGAGGTTTCTGTGGATCCTAGGGCTGTGCGGCCCACGTTCCAGGCCATTTCTCACACGTAAGAGCCGTTTTTTGCGAATTTCCATGTACGTTGCACTCCGTTCGGGACCTGATGATGAGGATATCACCATGCTAGACACGCACGAACCGGCCTCACCACCGAGTTTCAAGTCGTCATCAAGTTGCCCTTCGAGTTGGATTCGGATTCCAGGAGCACCTTCCACTAAAACGGGCGCCCCGGTCACATACGGACTCCGATTGGGACGTTCTTCATATGGATGGAAAGCTAAGAAGATAAGCTTTCTAACGGATCCAGTCGCACATCTAAATTCCATCTGAGTCGACGGGAATCGTTGAAACAAGTCAGCATCCAGAAACTGATTCGGTGCTGCGTCACCGTTTTTGGCCTTTGGGCCATGTATCGTGTCTTGGCCCATTAGGGTCCCTAAACTCTATATTATCAGTAGCCGCCGCCACATTAGGATTTGGGTTTTGTTTAGTTGAGTTTTCCATCGAGAAACTTGAGTTCATCGTTGTATCTGTGGCGACAAGTCCTTATACATTGATCTAGGGCCCCTGTTCTTACTCTCCTCGACTGTGGCGATTAGTCCTTTCGAATCGAGTGTTTGAACCTCTCTTGTGATTCGCTTCAATTCATATTTGCAATTTCAGATTGCGTGTTTACACTTTCTTGCTTGCGTTCTCGATTCGTCTGCAGGAAAAGCCTTATCAGCGAGGTCAATCAAGTTGTGCTTGGTTGATAACCAACGGAGCAGTGGTGTAGCGGTTGCAGGGTTCGAATCGGGTTGATTTGAAGCCGGATCGTCAACGTCGAGTTCTCCAATTATCGAGTTTACCTCTACCTCTCGGAAGATCGGGCCTAGTCTTCATCAATTAGGACTTGTTGCAATTTCTTAGTATGGTGAAAGTCCAGAGATGTTTTCATTTTAATTGCTGCAAGTACCTAAAACCCTTTCGTTTTGGAACACTTCCCTTGTGAGAATTTATTTACCTATCAGAGCCATATCATGAAAAATATTCGAAAAAGCCCCACTCATAGCCATTTGCTCATGCGTTGAGTTTAGTTAAGGTTTAAATACTTTTGAGAGTAAGCACTCCTTTTTTTTTTCCGGTCATAAACTCCTTCGCGTGTGTTGTTCTTTTCTTTCCATCCAAAGGGGATGTTTGGAAAATCAACCAATGCATCTTCCTACATTTGCAAAACTTTTGGTCCATCCAAAACAGAGGGCTCAAGAATATTTCAAAATGTTTTTACGGACCATGCAAAAGTTATAGCCTCATGCACCATGGAGTATATCAAAAAAAAAAACCCCCCTCCATAGTTGCATCTCAAAATAAAAGGCTATATGGTTCTTATCATAAACATCTTGAGCAAAATAAAGGACCAAAGTTTTCAAAACCTCCTTTCCATAAGTGTGAGTTCATCTTCTCCCCCTTCATCACATTTTTCCCTATGACCGAGTATAAGGAGTTGCTATGTCTCTTGAGATTTATTCTTTAGCTTTACAATATACGCATGATAAATGTGCATTTCCTTACCAAGCTCCACATACAAGCCCAATATGGTAGAAGGTAGGAATGAGTGAAGCTTTGTAGGGATAGCCTCATATTAAGGAGAGGGGAAGTGTGAACCAAACAAAGGAGAATTTTTACCTTGTCTTGTAGCACATAAAAACTCTGGACGTACACCTGCTAAAAATTGTTTGACTCGTCCAAAAGTGCTGTTCTAACCTTCAATGCTATATGACAAGGTGAAGCATACACGCCCCACACATGTGCAACACTCGTGAATATTTCGTGCTCTTGTGTACTTACCACCATTTAGGGAGTACATTGTTGCATTTTTATTACCCATGGGGCGCTTTCTTTGTAACTACTGATCCGCCGATACTTAAGTTTTGAGTTTGCTCGGGACGAGCAAAGTTTAAGCTTGGGGAGGTGTTGACGGCCATTAAATCATAAAATGACCGTCAACTTATCGGCGAATAAAAGGTATGCACCAATGTTTTATGCATTAAACTAATAAAGTTCCACAAGTTTTGGATGTGATCTTGTTTTGCAAGGTACATAGGAATATAGGTGCAATATACTTATGGATAAAAAGCAAATATACAAAAGGCACAAGATAAACAAGGTCCTGCTCGGATATCTCGACGACATTCGACGCAAGAAATAAGGAATGACTTGGACATCAAGAAATAATATTTCAAATGACAAATTTGATCCCTCCATGTCAAAGCCCTCGTCGAGATAGTCAAAATGGGCTTTTGGATCACCTAATTCGGAGTTCGGGAGCAGGAGTTATGCCTCGCGCAAGATTGGGCGAAAACCAGAAAATAGTAGGCCGACCGGCCCAAACACCTGGCCGGCCGGCCGAACTTAATCTCCAACCACCTCAATCTTTCTCCAGTCGGTTCTAGAGGCGGTCACTAGCCACTTGACGCGCCGGCCAAGCCAGGGGACGTCGGCAAGAAGGGAATATTCCACGAAATGCTCCAAGACCTTCTCCACTCTCCCAAGGCAACTCCACTATAAATAGAGGACCCCTCCCCTCACTCCAACATGCACCTCCACACTTGAGAAGAGAAGATCCAAAAGGGTCACGCTCATCTCATGGAAGATCATTCCACTTGTGTAGTTTAGAGTAGGCTAGTTGGTCATGGGAGTTAGAGTAGAAGTGAGAGCTTCGCTCGGAGCTCCGGAGTTCTCTTCGGAGTTTGGGTAAAGTTCTCGTGTATCTTTTCTTTTATACTTTCTTTAATATAATTATTTTCTTATTTATTTAATTTAGTTTTCCTTTTAGTTTATATTTTTTATTTAAGTAATTTTTATAGAGAAATTCCTGTGTTGGTTCCACGTCTGTGTATGGTAGGTCTATCTGCATGGGTTGTTTGCACCGCAAATGCTTACACAATCCACATAGATTTGTTATGCATGGATGGCTTGCTCTTTTCGCGAGGAGTAAGTTATTTAGGATAGTTGCTTGTGTGGTTCAAGGAATTATTCTAGACGTGAGTTTGCTCTACACCCCACGGAGGATGGTAGCCGCGAGTACGTGTGACAGGCGTACCGGTCTCTGTAATCCACCACGTCCGGGTGATGGATTTAGTAGGGAGGTCAATAGCACGTAGTTCCCCAAGGTAGTTGAACCTAATTCTCGGGTTGCTGCCTTGGCATGCGTGTGCCCCGATATGCAGGAACGTATCTGTAATGAAAGCTTAAGCAAGTAATTGTAGACTATCAGGAAATACTAAATGCTAACCCCTAGGCTGATACCCTTCTTCTCGTTGTCCTCCCAGTTGACTAGTTCTATCTCTTTATCTTCATATGGAATTCTTGCGTGTGTTTGGTTGCCACCCATCATATATGTATCCCTGCTCTGGTCTAGTTTGCAAGTTATAAATAATAGATGTTTCCTTGTTAATTCATGATATTCTTAGCCCTGCTTCCCTGAGGAAAATATAAATACGATACCCTTGGAATACTCCTGGGTGAAATGCTACAACGGTGTTCCGTGCGCTTGCGGAGTTGATATTTATCTCTGTGCGTAAGAAACGCCAACAGGGAGCTCACCTGGGCTTCGATGCTCGGCCTCCGGTCAGTTCCTACCCAGTGACCAGAGGATTGTTTGTCTTTTTTGTAAGGGAACAATCCAATGTAGCGAAAGAAGCTCCGAATATTCACTAAAATCTATGTAAGCCACCGGAACGCTCGTAACTGCGTGTTAAGAGAATGCCCACTTTGCCGAGTCTGATGGAGAAGGTGCCATGGCGTGTTTGTTACCTGCAAATGCAACGGATCATGCTCGGGCCGCACCACAGGCTTCGCTGCGCCCACCTTGATGAAGGATGAGCGATGCTGAGAAAATACTCTTCGGTGGAGGAAGATGGGACGGCTGAGAGAGAAGTACCACCTTAATTTCATTTTGAAAAAAATTATTAGGCTTGAAGTTCGCTTCTCTAGGTGTTGGCCTTGCTGTACTCTGTCCAACAAAAAAAAGAGCGCCCAACTCGGACATCAGACGGAGAAGTTAGGCTCATTTTACATAACCGGTCTCACGTTTGACGTCCTTACAACAACTTTGAGCGGTATGCACCCAAGGAGAGCTCACCTGGGCTTCGATGCTCGACCTCCGGTCAGTTCCTACCCAGTGACCAGAGGATTGTTTGTCTTTTTTGTAAGGGAACAATCCAATGTAGCGAAAGGAGCTCCGAATATTCACTAAAATCTATGTAAGCCACCGGAACGCTCGTAACTGCGTGTTAAGAGAATGCCCACGTTGCCGAGTCTGATGGAGAAGGTGCCATGGTGTGTTTGTTACCTGCAAATGCAACGGATCATGCTCGGGCCGCACCACAGGCTTCGCTGCGCCCACCTAGATGAAGGATGAGCGATGCTGAGAAAATACTCTTCGGTGGAGGAAGATGGGACGGCTGAGAGAGAAGTACCACCTTAATTTCATTTTGAAAAAAATTATTAGGCTTGAAATTCGCTTCTCTAGGTGTTGGCCTTGCTGTACTCTGTCCAACAAAAAAAAAGCGCCCAATTCGGACATCAGACGGAGAAGTTAGGCTCATTTTACATAACCGGTCTCACGTTTGACGTCCTTACAACAACATTGAGCGGTATGCACCCAAGGGGAGCTCACCTGGGCTTCGATGCTCGGCCTCCGGTCAGTTCCTACCCAGTGACCAGAGGATTGTTTGTCTTTTTTGTAAGGGAACAATCTAATGTAGCGAAAGGAGCTCCGAATATTCACTAAAATCTATGGAAGCCACTGGAACGCGCGTAACTGTGTGTTAAGAGAATGCCCACTTTGCCGAGTCTGATGGGGAAGGTGCCATGGTGTGTTTGTTACCTGCAAATGCAACGGATCATGCTCGGGCCACACCACAGGCTTCGCTGCGCCCACCTAGATGAAGGATGAGCGATGCTGAGAAAATACTCTTCGGTGGGGGAAGATGGGACGGCTGAGAGAGAAGTACCACCTTAATTTCTTTTAGAAAAAAAATATTAGGCTTGAAATTGGCTTCTCTAGGTGTTGGCCTTGCTGTACTCTGTCCAACAAAAAAAAGCGCCCAACTCGGACATCAGACGGAGAAGTTAGGCTCATTTTACATAACCGGTCTCACGTTTGACGTCCTTACAACAACTTTGAGCGGTATGCACCGAAGGGGAGCTCACCTGGGCTTCGATGCTCGGCCTCCGGTCAGTTCCTACCCAGTGACCAGAGGATTGTTTGTCTTTTTTTGTAAGGGAACAATCCAATGTAGCGAAACGAGCTTCGAATATTCACTAAAATCTATGTAAGCCACCGGAACGCTCATAACTGCGTGTTAAGAGAATGCCCACTTTGCCGAGTCTGATGGAGAAGGTGCCATGGCGTGTTTGTTACCTGCAAATGCAACGGTTCATGCTTGGGCCGCACCACAGGCTTCGCTGCGCCCACCTTGATGAAGGATGAGCGATGCTGAGAAAATACTCTTCGGTGGAGGAAGATGGGACGGTTGAGAGAGAAGTACCACCTTAATTTCATTTTGAAAAAAATTATTAGGCTTGAAATTCGCTTCTCTAAGTGTTGGCCTTGCTGTACTCTGTCCAACAAAAAAAGGAGCGCCCAACTCGGACATCAGACGGAGAAGTTAGGCTCATTTTACATAACCGGTCTCACGTTTGACGTCCTTACAACAACTTTGAGCGGTATGCACCTGTAAGCTTCATGACCATTGGAGCTAGGGAAACCCTAAGGTATGAATGTTTTGGTGATAGGATGAGAACCATGAATGTGACTAACACTCTTGTGAGATTTTATAGGTCACATACAAAGAAAGCTTCGTCCGTTGGTGGTGAACGCCAATACACCATGAACTTATTGACAAGGATAATTGGTTGCCTTCATCTACACAAGAACGGACTTGATGGAGTCGCGAAGAAGACATGGATCAAGGCTAAGGACATGCTAGATCCAAGCGGGTGTTGCTTGGTTAGATGTTAGCTTGAGTCCATAGGAAAAACCGGACTATCAAGAGGGTTCGAGGTGGTTCTCTTAGTACACACTAGTTATAGAGATCATTGGATGCATGGTGAGTCTCTCAGGGGCTAGGGTGGCAGAAGAGTGTTGAAGGAACCAAGAAGATCAAGTGTTGAAGAAGAAGATCAACAAGAAGATCGAAGCTGCGAAGGCAGAAGAGACTGGACAGTACGGTCATGAAGACCGTACAATACGGTCTGCAGAGGATTTCCAGACAGAAGAGCTTAAGTTTCTGGAAGTGGAGAAATAGAGACCGGACAGTGGACCGGACAGTACGGTCCTAGGGACCGGACAGTACGGTCTCTATTGGAAGATCCAGACAGAGAAGCTGAAGTTTCTGGAAGTTGAAGAATGAAGACCGGACAATTGAGAGGATGGTACGGTCATGGAGACCGTACAATACGGTCTTACAGGAGAAGAGCAACAGAGAAGGAGAAGTTTCTGTTAGCTGAAGAAGAAGTGGAGACCAGACAATACGGTCCTAGGGACTGTACAATACGGTCTGGTCTGAGAAGAGGAGCAGTGTTGGGGATCGGTATTTGCGATAATAACGACACCCCTTTGTTGCCTTGGGATTTTGACTACAGGTAACCTAACTGCCGACGTTTTCAACTCCCTGCCGAGAATTGGCGACAGCCTCGGGAGCTGTCGCATCGGGTCGCCGACATTGATCGAGGAGGACGCTGTCTCCCCTGTCGCTGCGTCCGGTAATGGCGGCGACGAATAATGGCGGCAACCCCTGAAGGAGATGAAGCCCGACATGATAACATCCGGGAGTCAGGCCGGCGAATGACGTCACCTAGTTAGGGTTTCCGTCATTTAACGGGAATGTCATTTGTACCCTTATGACAATGTTGTACAGAATATTCCACGAATATAGTGGGTGGCCAAGGATAATTTGGGCAAGCCGAAATGACCCTTGGCCTCCCCTATAAATACCCGTCCCCAGGCTCCGTGGGACGGGACGGAACAGGAGAGGCTTCACCCCGGTAATGAGATGTTGCTCCTTTGTTCCCTAAGTGTCATTTGATCGTCCGTGTCGGGATTCTTTGTTGCGACAATGAAGAATACCCAACATTGGCGCCCACCGTTTGTGTTGCTCGTAGATACCACCCGTGATGCCACAAAGAAAGAAAAAAGCACCTAGTCCAAAAACCGCCATCTGCTCCCACCCGCCGGATTTAGAGGAAGAAATTCTCCCTCCCAACCGGGCATTCTCGGAAGAAGAAATTCGTTGGGCATTCATTCAAGCAAGGCAAATGGCCGACGAGGCCAACCGAATTTCCGACGCGGCGAAAGCAAGCTTAGCCGCCGGAATTCGGCCAACTGATGGGGACATCGCCGCCAAAAACTCTATCGACCTCACTCTCAATGAAGAAGCAGAAAAGTCGAAGCAGGCAAAAGCCGGCAAGCAATGGGCGGAACCACCGTCGACAATCAACCCTGAAGAAAGTGATCCAGAGGAAGATGAAGTTGACAAGCAAATACGTCAGCTTTCTAACTTGCAACAACTTGGAAAAAGGCTCAAGCTAACAAAGGAGAAGATTATCTCCGAAGAGAGGGCCAGAGAGAAGGAAAGGCTCCGGCTACAGATAGAACAAGCAAAGGCGGCAGTTGCTGAACTACAAAAAGAGCTAAATGAGTTGACAAGCGTGACAGAGCAAATAGCGAAGCAAAAAGAAAGCATTATCAAGTAACTCCCGACTTTGAAACAAACAACAATGGCGAAGGCCATCATAGGCCTCAGAATGTATACCGCCAATACGTACCTTTCGTGAGCAAATTCGACAAGAACTCCCCCTTGTCAGAAGGCCTTCAGTTGACCCCATGGCCAGCAAAATACAAGCCTATCTCTCTATCAAAGTACAATGGCTCAACCGACCCAAGACAATTCTTGATGTCATTTGAAGCTGCAGTAGCGTCTGCCGGAGGAGATGATACTGTATTGGCCAAGACCTTTGTCACCGCAATTGAGCATCAAGCCCTCGAGTGGTACTCTAGGCTGAAGCCCGGATCAATATATTCATGGGAGAACCTAAGGGACAAATTGACGACAAACTTTCAAGGTTTTCACAGAACATCTATATCTGCAGATGAACTGGGAGCATGTGTTCAGCAAGAAAAAGAGCCCTTGCAAGACTATTTTCAGAGATTTGTCAAGCTCAAAGCCCGAACAGATGATATTTCAGACCAAATCGTCATTGATGCCGCAATCGGAGGGTTGCGAGCCGGCCCTTGTGCCACTCATTTTTCCATGCACCGCCCTTCAACACTCGAAGAGCTCTTCTCAACGGTCGATCAGTTCTGTAGAGCCGACAATGACCATAGAAGAAGATTAGAGCAGCAGAACGCGCTGCGCCAGGCGAAGAAAAACCAATCGAGCCAGAGGCAACAGGATTGGAATTCGTCTAGGAGAGGTGGCAACAACAATCAGAGCCAGAACTCCAACCTTGTCAATCATATCGACAACCAAGAAGAAAAAGCCGACACAAGCAGCTCTGCCGGCAATTTTCAGCACAGAGGAGGAAGAAACAATCGCTCTCGAGGAAGGGGTCGCGGCAATTCGCACAACTCGCGAAACCAAGAGCCAAAAAAGCCATACTGTCTGTTTCACGGACTTGACAAGGGTCACACCTCCAAGGAATGCCCAGAAACAAAAGATGCCATGGAAAGAATGAAAGCCAAGGAGCAAAGAAGCGAAACACAGAGAAGTGTCAATCACACGTCTGCCGCCAATTCTTGGAACAGCTCGCCTTTCGGTGCTTCCTACCCATTCCAATACTTCCAGAATTCTTACAACCCCCATCACCACTTCCAAAGCCCATACCAACCACATCCACCACCCTCGCCGCAGATTCAGCATTTGGCGACTCCCCAAACAAGTTCACACTTGCCCCAGCCGCAAATTCCTAGAATCACCGCCTCGGAGGAGCCTCCTTTACCTCCTCCGCCGCCATTTCCAAAACAGTCAAACCAAAATAATTCCTCTCAGAGCCTTCCCACTTATGGAGTCATCCTACCAATTACTGGGGGATCTTCATCCGAGTTTGAAAGTAAGAAGCAAAAGAAAAATTACTTCCGAGCCGTCAATGCGGTGTGTAATGGACCTGTGGTAAAATCACGGTGGTCGCATATCCCAATCATGTTCACGGAAGCCGATCTAAACCTCCGCTGCTACCCTCATACAGATGCCATGGTCATCCAGGCAAACACCTATGGTTGGTCAATCACCAAAATACTTGTGGACAATGGAAGCTCGGCAGACATCCTCTTCAAGAGAACATTTGACCAGCTCAACCTTGATTCATCTCTACTTCAGCCTTCTGAGTATCCTCTGTATGGTTTTGGTGGCAGAGAAGTCCGTGCCCTCGGCAAAATAAGCCTACCAGTATCCTTTGGTACTATTGACAATGCAAGGACTGAGCACATCACATTTGATGTGGTCGACATGCCTTACCCCTACAACGCAATCTTTGGACGAGGAGTCCTCAATGCATTTGAAGCAGTTTTGCACAGCTCTTACCTCTGTATGAAAATACCGGCACATAAGGAGGTCATCTCGGTCTTTGGCGATCAGCAAGAAGCCAGAAATATTGAAAGGGCGGCAGCCCCGGGCCAGAAGAATGTTCACTTTTTGTATGCTCACCCAAATGTGCACGTCTTGTACCCGGCAGGAAAAAAGCCAGGGAAAGAAGTCCTCCAGTTGGAAAAAGAAATGGACAAGGAAGAACCAGCAATTGCGGCTAACGAGGAAACAAAGAGAGTTCCATTGGACAAGCATGTCTTAGGACAGGAAGTGATAATTGCGGCAGGTATGCCGAAGGACATGGAAAAAGCTTTCGTCCAGTTCCTTCGTAAAAACAAGGATGTTTTTGCCTGGTCTGCAAGTGACCTAAAAGGCGTCAGCCGAGACATCATAGAGCACAAGTTGCGAATCGATAAAAGCATCAGACCAAAGAAGCAGAAACTCCGAAAAATGTCCGACGATCGGGTCGAAGCAGTCAAGGCTGAGGTACAGAGGTTGCTTGACGCAAATGTTATCAGGGAGGTGAAATATCCAACCTGGTTGGCTAACACTGTACAAGTAAAGAAAAAGAACGGAAAGTGGCGGATGTGCATTGATTTCACTGATCTCAACAAGGCCTGCCCCAAAGATGATTTGCCCAGAATTGATAAAATTGTCGACGCAGCGGCATGCTCAGAACTCTTATCACTGCTGGATTGTTTTTCCGGGTATCACCAAATCTTCATGTACAAAGATGATGAAGAGAAAACAAGTTTCATCACTCCTTTCGGAACTTATTGTTTTGTCAGAATGCCGGAAGGTCTAAAAAATGCGGGACCGACTTTCTGCAGAATGACATCTATCGCTTTTGAGAATCAGTTAGGCAAGAATCTGTCAGCCTACGTCGACGACATAGTGGTAAAAAGCGGCAAGAAAGAAGATCATACTTCTGACTTGGCCGAAACATTTGCAAACCTCAGGAAGGCAAACCTTAAGCTCAACCCTGAAAAATGTGTCTTTGGAATTCACAAGGGAAAGGTTTTGGGATGCCTTGTGTCAATCAAAGGCATCGAAGCCAATCCTGACAAGATAAGTGCACTTGTCAATATGCGAGAGCCCCAATGCCTCAAAGATGTGCAGAAGCTCACCGGTAGAATTGCGGCACTTAACAGGTTTATTTCCAGATCAGCCGAAAGAAGCCTTCCTTTCTTCAAAGTCCTCAGAAATGCAAGCAACTTTCAATGGGGCCAAGAACAGAAAAAAGCTTTCGCAGAATTAAAAGAGTATCTCAAAGAAATGACTGCTTTCGCAAGCCCGAAAAAAATGAAACTCTGCTAATGTATGTATCGGCATCGCACTCAGCAGTATGTGCCGCACTTGTGCAAGAACAGCAAATTGAGAAGAAGGGCAAAGTGTTGAAAGTTCAAGTGCCAGTATATTATGTGTCTGAAGCGCTCTCAGGGTCAAAAAGATTCTATTCCGAACTGGAAAAGATAGCCTATGCAGTCTTAATGGCATCAAGAAAATTTAGGCATTACTTTGAAGCTCACACCATCCGAGTGCTGACAAATCAACCACTGAATGACATGTTCAGAAATAGAGAAGCATCTGGAAGAATCACCAAATGGGCTTCGGAATTATCAGAGCACGTTGTTGACTTCGAGTCAAGAAGTGCCGCAAATTCCCAGGTGCTGGCGGATTTTATCGCAGATTGGACTGAGCCTTCATCGTACACCGAGGGTCCAGTCTTCGAAGTCCCATGGGAGATCAATTGCGACGGCGCGTGGTGCCATCTCGGTGCTGGAGCTGCCGCAATTCTGACCTCACCATCTGGTATCAAATTGCGGTACGCAATCAGATTGCAGTTTAATCACGACACTGACAAGTGCACAAACAATGTTGCAGAGTATGAGGGCCTTTTGCTAGCCATAAGAAAGTTGAGAGCATTAGGAGTGAAAAACTTCATTGTCAAGACGGACTCTCAGGTCATTGCCGGGCATGTTGATAAAACTTATAAAGCAAGAGATGAACTATTGGCCAGATACCTGGAACATGTACGGGGATTGGAAAAATACTTCAAGGGTTTCACTTGTCAATATATTGACAGAAACCTAAATAGTGAAGCAGATCAGCTAGCAAAAGCGGCAGCTAGGAAAGATCCTTTGCCACCCGACGTCTTTTTTGAAACACTGAGTTCGCCCTCCATAAAAGCGGCAGAGAAAGAACCCAAGATGATACACGCCATCTCAAGCGAAGATTGGCGCGCCCCAATCATGGCGTATCTCCGAGATTTTTATGAGCCAGAGTCGGAATTAGAAGCCAAGCGCATGAAACAAAGAGCAAGAAACTACGCGTTTGTCGACGAGTTCCTTTACAAATTCGGCACATCCACTCCATTCTTGAGATGCATTGATCAAGAAGAAGGGAAAAAGCTCCTCAGCGACATCCACGAGGGAATCTGCGGCTCTCACATATCCAGCAGAGCTTTAGTCGGCAAAGCCTTTCGGCAAGGTTTTTATTGGCCCTCCGCACTTCAGGACGCCCAACACCTTGTCAAAACATGCGAAGCATGTCAGAAATTCTCAAAGAAAATCAACAACCCAGCTCAGCTCACACAGCTCATTCAGCCAGTGTGGCCACTTCAGCGGTGGGGAATTGACATAGTCGGACCCCTACCTACGGCCGCCGGAAATTACACACATGCCGTCGTTGCTCTCGATTATTTCACTAAATGGATAGAGGCTAAGCCATTGATCAATATCACTGGCCCAGCAATCAAGAAATTTTTCTGGCAGAACATAGTATGCAGATTCGGAGTACCTGCCGAAATTACGGTGGACAATGGAAAACAGTTTGACAACCAAGAGTTCCGCGAATTCTGTCACTCCATAGGCACCAAAGTGAATTTTGCATCTGTTTATCATCCAGAGTCAAATGGTGCCGTCGAGAATGCGAACAAGCAAATCTTCGAAGGCATCAAGAAATGCCTAGAAGGCCAGAAAAAAGGAAAATGGATGGATGAGTTGCACAAAGTGATCTGGTCGCATAACACCACAGTTTCAAGAACCACCAAGTTCACGCCCTTCAGGCTCTTGTACGGCGAAGAAGCAATGTCTCCCGAAGAGATAAAATACCGCAGCATGAGGGCAACTCTCGGGCGAAATTGCCATGAGTTGACGCCGTTTCAAAGGACATGTCGGAATTAGACAAAGACCAAGCCATCCTTAACCTGGAGAGGTATCAGGAAGAAACAAGAAAATGGCGGGACGCCAGAGTGGTGCCACGAGCGTTTAAGGCCGGCGACCTTGTCCTCCTGCGAAGCCCAAAAACAGAAAGCACTGGAAAACTAAACTCCAAGTGGCAGGGCCCTTTCATTGTCGTCAGGAGCAATCGCTCGGGATCTTATCACTTGGCAGACAGTGAAGGCAACGAGCTCCCACATGCCTGGAATGTGGACAACCTCAAGAGGTACTTCACCTAAAATGTAAGGGCTAATGGCGACGCGCTGTTATAAGCGGAGCCTTTAGTCGGCACCTAAGTTGTAATTTTTCCTTCTTAGCCTTCGAGGCCCATACTCTTTTCCTCACAGGGGAACCCCGCATCGGGGGTGAGGTTTTTAATGAGGTGGGACCTTTGTAAACCCAGCAGTTCAATATAATGCTGTATTCCCAGAAAAACTAAACTCTTCATCTCTTAAGTAGTCGATGCTATATTCTCAAAAATATCGCCACATCGACGCAGGAGGAATTGACTCCTGAGCCAAAGCCACTCGAAAGGAAGAAAAAATTCTGCTCCTTTCTCCCAGGCTTCATTCTCCTTTAAGCACTTTGAGAAAAAAGCGCCCCAAGGGGCCATCTCTCGAATCCTTCTCATTAAACTGAGAAACGGCGGCGGTTGAGAAAAAAGCGCCTCAAGGGGCCATCTCTTCAATCTTTCTCATAAAATTGAGAAAGTGTGGAACGCTAACGGCCCAAGGGCTCAGTCATCCATTTCCTTAAAGGAAATAGACTTCAACCCCCAAGGGGCTTCGGACAAAATCCGACACATCAAAAACAGATCATTAAGATCGAAGTCTTAAGGGACTCAATACAAACACCCATCCAAGGACGGGACTCAAAACCATGGTGGTAGCATAATATTGCAAAAGCAAAAGCGAGAGGCCAAAAGGCAAATTATTCTCAAATGCCGCTCTTTCTGCAAGCATAGCGACAAATGTTCAATATCCAACAAATTTCGGAGAGAACCAAATAATTGCGGCAACCACACGCTCCATTCGCAATTCTCTAAAAATAATGGCGCGCGAGCCGCGCCTCGCAATTTCCACGCGCTCCTCATCCCTCGATTGCTAGGGGGAGGGGGGTGACGTTCGTTCGCTCAAACAATCGAGTCTCGACGAGCGCCGTGAAATAAACAAAAAGCGAAAGCGATTTTAACGGCATCCAAGGACCCATATCGTCAAACGACATCTTTTAAGCCAAATTAACGGCAACAACAAAACATCTGACAGGCACAAGAGCCAACCAACAATAGCGGCACCTGGTGCACGCTCCGCAATTTTTCATAAAAGAACGCAATACGATCTGTGGCCTTCAGCAATTTACGCAAATATGCGTCGTATAAACCGTGCGTCGCAGTTTCGGCGCGCCTTCCGTCCCTCGATCGCCGGGGGGGGGTGACGTTCGTTTAATTCCGACGACCGAGTAACGGCAAGCGCTTTCCATCAAACAAAAAAGTGGAAGAGGATTCAACTTGTAAAAATTGACTTGAGTTATCGCTGAAACATCTTTCGCGAATCAAAAAACACGCCGTATTATTCGGGCGTACTTCGTCAAAATGTCGACACCCCAGCTACAAATCAAAGTCAACTTCTACTACAAATCCGGGACCGCTTTCAGGGCCTGCTCTATCGTACACACACCTAAAACGATCCAAATAAGGATCAAAACTAATGTCTTCAACGCTTTCGGTTTTCACGACCGCTTCGGAAGAAGAATGCCGGCGGTGAAAACATCGAATTAAGCACTCCCGCCCTTGAAAGTACTGAGCCATCATCTCCCTCCAGAAACGCCCGAAATTATCACGCGGATATCGTGAAACATAACACAAGTGCGCTTCGCCAGAAACGCGAAACCCGTCACGTTCATACTTCAAAGGCGCAATGTTCAACGCGGCGCCGCGAAAACAATCCTGCGCACAAAGCGTACCAGAACGCATATTATTACAGGCCAAGTTTGCAACACTCTCTCCACGCCTAAGAGTCTAAACCTCTTCAATTGTCGGCGCAGCAGCAGAAGCAGAAGCAGTGGCAGTGGCAGCAACAGGAACGGCGGCACCCGTCGTACTTTCCGGTTCGGCCGCCGCAGAAGGCGCAGCAGCCGCGGTAGCCGCAGTGGGTGCAGGAGCTTCAATCGCGGCAGGCACACCAGCTTCAGCGGCAGTCTTCTCAGCTCCCGCAACAACTTCGACGCGGGCAACCTTCGCCGGCGGCGTCTCAATGGCAGGAGTAGCCGCTCGCTTCTTTGAGCTCTCCGCCGCAGTTTCGGCGCCAGCCGCCGCCTTCATCTAAAGCAAACAAAAGTTTAGCAAATCATTTTTCACAAGACAGTCCCCGATGAAACAAAAGTATGCTTTACCTCCTCGAGCTTGCTCTTTGCATATCGGCGGCAAGCTTCCATTCCGTGCACCCCCCAGTATCTTTTCGCGAAGCGTTTCACAGCTAAGCGAACGCCTTTGCTGTCACTCGCCGCGTTTGCTCCATCAAAATTTGAGTCGGGGTAGGTGGTGCGCGCGAGATCGGCGAAGTGCTTGCAGCCCTGTTTTTCAAGCAGATCTAGAAGGGCAGAACACGCCGTGCGAGCCGCAAATTGGCCGAACCGCTCAAAGGCCTCAGGAAGGTCGCCAAACTCCCCCTTTAGGAAATTGAAATACACTTCCGGTGTCAGCGAACCTTCTGTGGCCGGAAGAGGATTAGGCTCACCGCCAATTGTAGCTAGGGCTGCTCCGAAAGAAGCGTGTGCACTACTAGCGCCGCTGGAAAAATTGCGGGCAAACTTGCGGGCAGTCTCCTTGGCACTCTTAGCGGTTGCCTCCGCCGCAGTAATTTTTTGTCCCGCATTTTTCAGTTCAAGCTTCAAGCGGGCAATTTCATCCTCATGGCTCTGGATAACATCCTGGAGCACTACCAACGCTTCGTCTTTCTTTTTAATCTGATCATTGAGATCAGCCTTAACGGCGTCGAAAGACGCGCGTTCCTCCTTGAGAGTGCGCCGCAGTTGCAATTCATCACCGGACGAAGAGGCGGCTTCGGACCCGTAAAAGCGCCGGCTCAGGGCGCGAGCCGCCGCAAGTGTCTGCTCAAGAGCAGAGAAATCACGCATCAGCGTCAAAATCATTCAAAGTTGCAATAAAAAGCGACATTAGCACAAGCAAAAATTACCATCGTCGCATTTTTGTCTAAAACTTCGGCGGCCGAAGCATTATCGGCCCTGGCCAAGAAGTCATAAAGTTCTGCAAATAAAACGGTCAGAACGGTTGTCAAGTTTTATGCAAAGAAGAAATGGCGGCAGGACAAGATACCTTGGGGATCCACCGCCTTCGTCATTTCGACAAAAACGGCCAATGAAGGATTGCCGGCCTCGCCTTCTTGCATCCCAGCGCCAGCAGATTTTTCACCTGCGTCAGAGGAGCTAGTCTCAGAAGAACTGCTAGACGCACTCCCGTTAACCGATGAATTAGAAATATTATCATCGATTCTAGTCAAGGGAGAGGAAGCTGCCGCAGATTCTGTCTTGCTTAAGGAATAGTCGGCACCTTCATCGGAGCCACTCATCCCAGCAAATGCAGCGTCAAGCTCATGGCCAAGCTTAGCGCGTGAGTCTTCGGAGTCGTCTAATAACTCAATTTCATCATCTGATATAGCCGGCAGGAGCGGCTTCCGCGTCATCGGCGTAGCAGTCTCAACGGGGCTTCGTGGCAAATCAAATCCACCAGTGGGAGCAGCAGTACTTTCAACTTCAGCTTCATGTAACGGCGAAGGCTGCTCCCGTGTATTCCCCGAGTCATGTTCTTCAGGCTCGTCGTCTAGAAATTCATCATCAGAATCGCCAGGGGCTGAAGCCAGTAATTTCCGGCGTCGTTTGCACTCCTCTCGCACTGAAACCTCTTCAGCAAAATCAGCGGCACCTGCCGCGCTGGAACCAGTCTCCATCTGCTCAGCAGCAGTGACCAGCTCTATGTTTTCCCGTCGCCGTTTTATAGCGGCACTGGCTGCTGCACAACAGCAGCTCGAGAGGCAGGCATCTTCCGCAAACTCAGGCGTTTAGCTTTCTCAGCAGCCCTCGAAGTCCCAGCAGGCGCCTTTACTTTCCCGGCTGCCTTGCCGGACGCCGCAGATTTCTTGGCGGCACCCTTAGATATGGAACCAGCTGCCGTTTTTGGGGCCGCCGCAGATCCCTTGGCGACAGCCATGGCTGAAGAGCCGACCGCAGCTGTAGGGGCTGGCGCATCAGGTATGTAATAATGGGCGTTAGCTGTATCCCAGCCGCGTTTCTCAACGAATGTCGCACCAAAACAAGCTCGCCTTTCTTCCGCCGCCCTTTCTTGACGGACATCACAGCTCGACGACCGTATTTCACTTGCATCTCGTCAAAAATGCGATTCACTCGCTGGGAGAAAATCAGCATGGTATCGCACTCTTGCTTTTCCAGCACAGTATAAGGTCCGCAAATAACTGCGGCAGTCAGCTCAACGTAGCGAACAAAGTCCTTATCTGATAAATCTTCAGGCTTCTTCACTCCAAAAGTCGGCGCCTGGTAGTTAAGGTTTAGTTTGGAAATCCGCTTATTCTTCATCTTCAGCGGACTCCAACTTTTCGAATAGGCCAAATGCGGCAGGCTATGAACTCCTCCACCAAATCTCTAGCGCTGCTCATCTTGACCGCGGTCTCAAATGCGTCGCAGCACTTCCTAAAACCTTCCGATTCCACGAACTCCGGCGATAGCACCGGCCGTAGGGCGCAAGAGCGACTGAATAGAGGGAAGCACGAACTACCGTCGTCTTTCTTCTCCTCAGGAACCTCTGCATAAAACCAATGGTTCCGCCAATCCCCAGGCCATTTATTCCGGCGACCACCAACAAGCTCAACATTTTCATACTTAGATTTCTTCACAAAAGTGCGGGGGTGAAAGCTGCAACAGCCATACTGGGGATAATACTGCACCCCATCAAAACTCACGGGTTTCACATCATGCTTTAGATCGTAATAGCGGCAGAAAGCATCAGAGTGTAGAGCCGAGCCATAGCTGCGGACAGCCCATATAAACTTTGACACCGTCGCGACGGCGTTGGGAGTTAAGTGGTGCAGATCCAGTCCATACCTGTCCAGTACGCGGACTAAAAAGCCAAAACACGGCAGCCTAAGGCCAGCTTCATAGAAGTCACGATAAACTATAGCCTCATTGTTCTCGGGCCGAGGAATCTGCTCTCCGCCAGGAGCACGAGCTTTCCCGGATTCAAAATAACCCAGGGCAACAAACCTCTCGATATCTGCGGGAGTGACTTTAGAAGGCCCAAATCGAAAAGTTGGCTCAATGCCGCTTTTCTCCCAGGAGTCTTCCCCTACCAGCTCACTAGGAGAGGCCGGCACACCAGAAAGATCCTCGCCTTCGTCGTCGGGTGTTAGCAAGGGTTTCCCTTTCGCTAGAGCCAGTATCTACTGCGCCTCTCTCTCTTTTGGCTGCACACCCAGCAAGAGTATACTCACGATATGCAAGAAAATAACACGACTCCCCCAAACCCTTACCTAAAAAAGCGGCAGATTTAGTACCTCCGCGGGCGCCCGAAGTTCCAGCTGCTTTGGAGGCAGCTGCCGCCAAAACCTCCAGATCTGCGGCGGGATTGGCCTCCTCCTGGGAGCCCTTGGGAGTCGCGCGGCAGCATCAGAGTCAACCTCAACCGGTTTGCTCGCACCGCCAAGGTCGGCGTCGCCCTCAACATTAGCGGCAGGCGAGTCGGCAAGGAACTCCTCGTCAGACTCAACAAGATGAGCGGTCTCCTTAACGCGAGCCATCTAGAATGCAAACCATGACGTTACAATCAATCGCGAACACAGACTCATAGCTAAAGGCACATAGACGAACTAACCTTTCAGCAGAGAAAGTGCGACGAGCCGAATCAGCGACAACAAAGAACTCTCTGTAGATCAACGAAAAATCCGGAAGGCAACAATTGCGACGCAAAGTTTTCAGCAGAAAACGCGGCAGCAATTCCACTAGATCAACGAACGCACGAGGTTTTCCGGCCCCCCTCTCCCTCCGTATATATAGGCCTCGGCGCCGCATTTTTCGAGGTCGTCTCGATCCTCGTAAAAAAAAAACCTTTCCTCGGGAAACTTCGAGGGGGGTGACGTTGGGTGACGTTCTCAAATTCCTCATCCTGTGTCGCGGTTTCTGCCCATCAAAGTTGGCCCTCGACCGCGAGGGGCTACTGTTGGGGATCGGTATTTGCGATAATAACGACACCCCTTTGTTGCCTTGGGATTTTGACTACAGGTAACCTAACTGCCGACGTTTTCAACTCCCTGCCGAGAATTGGCGACAGCCTCGGGAGATGTCGCATCGGGTCGCCGACATTGATCGAGGAGGACGCTGTCTCCCCTGTCGCTGCGTCCGGTAATGGCGGCGACGAATAATGGCGGCAACCCCTGAAGGAGATGAAGCCCGACATGATAACATCCGGGAGTCAGGCCGGCGAATGACGTCACCTAGTTAGGGTTTCCGTCATTTAACGGGAATGTCATTTGTACCCTTATGACAATGTTGTACAGAATATTCCACGAATATAGTGGGTGGCCAAGGATAATTTGGGCAAGCCGAAATGACCCTTGGCCTCCCCTACAAATACCCGTCCCCGGGCTCCGTGGGACGGGACGGAACAGGAGAGGCTTCACCCCGGTAATGAGATGTTGCTCCTTTGTTCCCTGAGTGTCATTTGATCGTCCGTGTCGGGATTCTTTGTTGCGACAATGAAGAATACCCAACAAGCAGCACTCCCTGGAAGCCAGTCTGGTAGAGACCGGACAATACGGTCAGATGGAGACCGGACAATACGGTCCTATTGTACGGTCCTTACGCAGACTGGGTACTTTTGGACAACGGCTAGTTTGAGGTTGGAGGCCTATATATAGTCGGTTGTTTACCTCTTTGAGGTGCTCTTGGACCCAGGAAAGAGGGGAGGTGCTGCCAAGAAGCCAAGAGGGAGATGTGTGAAGCACTTGAGAAGGATTTGGAGTGATCCTAGTGCTTGAGAGAGTAGCAAGTTGCATCCTTTGATCTCTAGGCTAGTGTGGGCTTGAGAGAGTCATCTAGGGCTGTTACTCTTGTCTATGGCGAGGCCTAGACCGGTTAGGCGTCGGTGTTGAGCTGTCCAAGGAGATTGTGGAAGTCAACACAAGTTTGTACACGGTCTTGGAGCTTCCCGTGCGAAAGAAGCATCACTAGTGGAGCGCCCTTTGGCACGCATCAAGTGCGGAGCCTTACCTCCGGAAGAGTACCCGGGATCGAGCCCGGCGGGACGTGCCCGCGACTTCACTCGGAGGGTGAAGTGTGCTCTAGGAGGGATCGCCATCGAGCGGAGGGACGAGGTCGAGACTCCGGCGGGAGTGACCCAACGTGGAGTAGGGGAAGGCGCCATCCTTCCGAGACCACGGGAAAACATCATGAGCATTCTCTATCCCTTCTCCTTTACTACTCGCATTTACTTATCGCACTTCATATGATTGCTTGTAGTACTTGAGTTGTGCTCTTATCTTGCTTGTGTGTTTACCTTGGTACCTACTAGCTTCACTAGGTTTGCTTGATTGCCTTGCTCGTGTACTTACTTGTCATAGCCTTTCTAGTAGCTCTAAGGACTCTACTTAGTGTGCCTAGTATCTTGGTTGCCTTGTCTCTAGTTATCTTGTTCCTTGCCTTGCCTAGCTTAAGTCTTCCGCTATCTATCTATCTTGTGCTAGGTTGCTAGTGTGGTGTGATTGTGTTATCTATATGCACTAGCTATATAGGTTAAGGATACTCCTTAGTGTGCTTTACCTTGCTACTAGAACTACTCGCTAGGAGTTGTTTGGGTGTAAGTGTTTGGAAATAGATTCTAGAGTGCACCGATTCACCCCCCCCTCTCGGTCACACGATCCTTACAAGTGGTATCAGAGCCAAGTGCTCATTATTAGGGCTTCACCGCCTTGAGTCGTCACCGGGATTGCGTGTGGGAAAATGGAGTCCACTCATGATGATGTTTCTAACACTTCCATCGCCTCTACCTTGATTGAGCCTTATGATTGTGTGCTTAATGACTTTTCTTACTACGGTGTGCGTGATGAGTATGATGAGCTTGTTTTGAATGATAATGAGGATATCACTAACTTCGCATCTCGCTTGTATGTTCTTGCTAGGAAACTCATGTCACGAGGCTATCCATCTATTATGCACAAGCATGTTGTGAAGAAGCTTATCCGATCTCTACCACTCTCTCGGTTTGGTATTCTTGCTTTTGCTCGAGTGGATGAGTTTTGTGAACATGCCCTACGATATGGTGGTGGTTGCTATTCTCTCCTCTCTTGAGGAGGATATCAAGAAGGGCAGGATATCTCTCATGCAAGTGAAGATCAACACATTGAAGCTCAACCTCTACCTCAAGCTCAATCATCATCTCGTGTTGGTGAAGGCTCTTCTTCTCGGGATCAAGAGGACGGATATATGAAGCTATGTGATGAGTTGGACCACATCTCAATGAAGCCGAATGAAGATCTTATTGAGTTTGCTCTTCGGATGGATTCTCTCATCAAGAGGATAAATGAGAACAAGCTTTGGATAGTCACCAAGAGTCAAGGTCTTAGGAGGTTTCTTGATGCTCTTCCAAAGGACAAGTATGGTGATCACATTGAGTTTGAGAGCTTTGAGCTTGAGTCATATTCTATTGAGCAAGTCATTGAGATCGTCACAAGAAGAAGGGCTCGCTCTTTGCTCTCTACACATTCAAGCCCCAAGTGATGATGAGGAAGAAGAAGAAGATGATGATAGAGTTCGGTTTCTATTGTGATGATGACTATTCAAGTGCTAGTGATGATGAGTCGGAGCCTATCAAGGAATATCACATGAAGAGAGAAG